>JALPQI010027415.1:0-16169 GCA_025490895.1 Thaumatotibia leucotreta
TGAAATCCGTTACCTAGGTTCAGAGTGACTTCCGCGATATACAAGATCGCCAAAAAATAAGTGCAATCCTGCTGCCTGTGAGGTTTTGGGACTCGGAATAGATTCCCCTAGGAGATTTATACAAGTTTGAGAGGGGTCGATTTATTTTTTGAAAATAAGTACATCATACTAGGTGCTAGGTACTACTACTACTTAGAACTATTACTTCTGAAACTTGAACTTATTTAAAAAAAAGCTAAGATGCTTTTTCTGCTTCCGACAACCTCACTGGCAGCGGAAATGTGCTTATTTTTTGAACATTCTGTATTGTCCTACACCTGTATTGTCCTGTTTTTATTCACAGTATTAGTGAGCACTTCAATGACACAATTTCGAGAGGCTGCTATCCAGACCCGCTAAAAAAGATCAGAGTTACGCCTGTCTACAAGGGTAAAGGAGCTAAGGATGCAATGAAGAGTTACCGCCCAATATCTCTCGTACCGGCAATCTCTAAAATTTTCGAAACTGGTCTGTGCGATAGACTTATTAGTTTCCTAGAAAGGAATAAGGCACTCAGCAATGATCAGTTTGCCTACCGACTTGGTCGATCCACCGTCGGCGCGGCACGACAATTGCTGAAAACTGTTCTAGACTGTTTCGAGGCAAAACAGTACGTTGTGGCTATATTCTTCGACCTTTCGCGCGCATTTGATCTAGTAGATCATAAACTCGTAGCAGCTAAGCTGGAACACTACGGAGTGCGAGGCACGTCTCTTGAGGTTTTTAAATCTTTTTTAGCTAACCGTTACCAAATCACGGACGTAAGCAGTGACCGATCAGAGTCAGGCCTGATTGTTGACAGATCCGTTCCCCAGGGGTCGAACGTGGGTAACACTATTTTTTCATTACTCATGAATGATTTGCCATTTCTGTCTACTTTCGTCAAATTTATAATGTATGCAGATGACATATGTGCGATTGTGCAGGGCGGCAATCATGAGGAGCTGCTGAGAAACACTAGGGAGGTCATAGTTAAATTATTACACTGGTTTGAGAGCAACGGCATGCAGTTAAATATAGGTAAAACGAATATCATCCACTTTTCACTCAGCTGGAAAACGCTGCCAATAATAGATGTGAACATCAACGGTGAGCAAGTAAGGCCAGTGGCTCATGCCCGTTATGTAGGTTTCACATTTGATAGAGGTCTCCAGTGGGGGTACACATTGACGCCTTATGTGCGAGACTCAACTCTGCCTTTTTTGCCATATCTCGATTGAAACGTACTTTGTCGCTGAGTAACCTTATAACTGCATACTATGCTTACTTTCACTCTCACCTCACTAGCGGGATAGACCTATGGGGCTTAGCAGCGGACAGGGACCGGCCGTTCCTGATCCAGAAGAAAGTGATTCGCCTTATATGTGGTGTTCCTCCGGATGAGTCAGCCAGGAAACTTTATGAGAAGCTCGGCATATTGACAGTTCCTTCTCTCTATATTTTCGAGGTTGGTAAATATGTGAGAAGGAATCCAAACGAGTTTCCCACAATAAGGAGTAATTTCCCTAGAAGGAAACCAGCATTGGCTGCCCCGGTGCATAGGCTGCAGAAAACTGGCAAGTCTCTCGGTGTAATGGGTGCTAAGATATATAATAAAATACCTGAGCCAATCAGAACCAATGAAACAGAGCGACGTTTTCTAAAATGCCTCAAAATGTATTGTATCTCAAAGGCCTATTACTCCGTTAATGAATTTCTGGATGAATAATAATTGTTATGAATAATACGTATTTATTTTGTTAATTTATTTTTTTATGGAATTGTATGTTATTGTGATGAAATTATTTAAATGTATGTTTATTATGTTATTGACGGTGTATGATTAATATCAATAAATGTCTTGTCTTGTCTTGTCTTGTCTACACCACGAAGCATCAGAAAACTAAGGTTTCGAGCTTACATCTCTGTCATTTCAATAAAGACGTATTGGAGTAACAGAGATACGTTGATAAAAGGTCAGTGTGGATAATTCCGGCATATTTTATTTGTAAGGAAAGTCCGTCATATGCGTCTTAGATTGTTAAGTTAGTGGTGAAAATCAGTTGGTAGACGGACTTTCCCGATAGACGGTATTACCCGCATTGACTTTAGTTCAAAACTCAACAGCGATTCATCGCAACTACTTTTATTTTCACAAGTATCGACGAATTTGCGGCTGACGACTTCACAAGATCCCTTCAAGGTTCTCTGGGTCACAGTCATACTGGTTGGTAAGAGCCTTCGCCTTTCCTGCCTGGGATAGTAACCGGAACATGTCAAGGAGTGCTCTCGGCCGGTTTGACGTCATATCCGGGCTTGTCATCACCGGATCGTCTTGAGAGTGCTTTGGTAATTTGAAATTTTTGCTCGTCGGGTAAAGTCTGAAAAGGGTTCAAAATTAGGCCACCTTTACAAAATGTTCAAGTTTTTGTACGTGTTCTTGAATGCTAACGGAACGGTTATCATAATAACAAGGTAAATAGAGGTTTATGGTTTGATTTGATAAAATATTGCTCCGACAACAAAGTTCTAAAACATTACGTGGGTAATACAAAGAAAGGATATTTGATTTTATGTAACATTTTTCTCCAATGTGAAATACAATCGACTACAACGTTGACTTGACGCAATTCAATAGCACTCACCTCACCTTTACACGACTTTTGGAAGGCCAACGCAATGATATTTTCCTCAGTATTTTCATTCTTTTATGTATTTTAAGTCAGCCTAACTATTACCTAATCCGTCACTGTAAACATTTGCTATCGTGTATTTCTGGAGCAATGTTTCACCATTTCTTCCAATTTAGACAGTCTAGCGAGTTCGGAAAGGGTTGCGCGCACTCAGTTCTGTTGACATTCCGTTCCAGCCAAGTGAAGGCAAATCAACGTTTGGCGCTGCTGTATGCCAAATAGTATATGTATCATAGCTTTTCCAATGCTCATACCACCTTTTGGATGACATTAGTTGATTCAACTGAAAACTTGAACACCTACGGGCTCTGAACTATTTTCGGAGTAAGATGAACGTTAAACCTTTACACAATACGATATAGCGCAATTGGTCGAATTATCTACGTGTTGGTTTTAATTTACGCATGTCTGCACAATGTTAGGTTAGGCCACTAACTAGGGTTTAACTGCTGAGTCAAAACATTTTTGATTTTGACACTACTAAATGTTTAAACCTGTGATGATATGGCATAACTCGTGATTGTGTAAGTATACATATTATAAATTTCTGTGGTATCGAGTGTAAATAAGTTCGGATGCAGAAAACGCGTAGAGTGTGGGGTTTGTTCGAGCTGCAAAGGGGCAATAAACCTGATCATATTAGTCAACTGTTTTCACAAAAACAAACTTGCAAAATGCATGGCCTATTTTTCTGAATGACTTAATTTTAGAATAGGCTATCCATTATTGTCACTGGGCGTGCCTACTTACTACGGCGCTGATAGTAAAGTAGGTCACGACTGATTCCTGGGTGGATACCTCTTTACAAGATTTATGTATTCCATTCCATATGACGATATCAGTGCCACTTTTTCGCTTTTCACGCAATTTCCTTAAATGCTATGTGATCCCTTGAAAAGTTTTTATTTTCCTTCGCATCCCTTCTCTCCAAGTTCGGGGACAAGATATACAATTTAAATTGTGTCTTGAACTTGTATTTGTATCGCAAACGTGGAACTGGGTATTTTTCAAACCATTTTGAATCCTTTGACTGGTTTGCTGGTGCACGTAACATTTATACCGAAATGGGATATAATCAATAATAGCACAATATCGTTTTTAGGGTTCCGTAACCAAAATGGCAAAAACGGAACCCTTATAGTTTCGCCATGTCCGTCTGTCCGTCTGTCCGTCCGTCCTTCCGTCTGTCCGCAGCATAGCTCAGTGGCCGTTAATACTAGAAATCTGCAATTTGGTACAGGTATACATATTAATCATGCCAACAAAGTGGTAGAATAAAATGTAGAAAAAACAACTGGTGAAGTGAGGATGATTTTTTTTATTTGCTGTAATGCTATAATGTGGGGTATCATTGAATAGGTCTCTTAAAAAGAATAAGGGTCTTGAAAGAAAGTTTTTTTTCTAAAGTCAATATTTTCAGAGATAATCGCTCCATAAGAAAAAAAATTGTGTCCCCTCCTCTCTAACCTTTGATCCGTAGGTCCAAAAAATATGATAAAAAATCATGAACAGTGGGCTTATAGAATACTTTAAAATAAAACTATTTCGAACATATTTGGCTGAGCCGTTTTTGGATAATTACGGAACCCTACACTGAGCGTGGCCTGACATGCTTTTGGCCGGTAATTTTATATAATTTCTGGTAGCAGATGGCAGCTAAATTTGGAATTCGTGAGACCTCTGTTTTTACTATCCTTTTGATAGTAGCCTAAGTAAACTTACCATCTGTCAGATAAACAACTTACATAATTACACAGCTTTCAGAATATCCGCATCCTTTTCAATTTTTATCAATGTCATCAATTTCAAATTTAAACCTTTTTCTTTAGTTAGCAGAGGAAGTGTTTCAGGGGGCGGGGGCTTAGTATTTAGTTTAGTTCGGTTTAAATCGGTTAGTTTAGATTTTTTTACAATTTATTTCTAAAGTCTATTTTATTCTTCATATTTTAAGTGCTTATAATTTAAAACTTACTTACTATAAGATTTAGTCAGACACGACGCAATCTGTTCTTTTCATCTAAATTCTATAAGAATTAATTAACTATGTACTGTCAAGGGGTCTACTCCTTTATAGCAATGTAACCCAAGATACATGTAACCATTTCCGAGGTCACTCTAAACTTTGTCATTAGGGTACCCCTCATTATGCTTCATTCCTAAGCTAGATGCTCATGTTCTCCAACTTAATAATTATAATTATAGACTAACTTCACCAATAATTGTCGGAAATAATTAAAATATTGTTTTGGTTAGTGAAGAGGGTCACCGGCTACTTGTTTTGGGCAACAGTTCATGAAACGGAAGAAGTAAGCTTTTAGCGTTTGGTTCACACAAATAAGTGCAATGTAAATTGATATCTCTAGACTAGTTTACACATTTACTTAAACTATTAAGGGCTGATTTTTCAATCCTCAGTTAAAAGTATCCATCAGTTAAAATTATTACCATCCTTATCTTAGGTCATCAGTCAAAAAAGGATAGAGCTTACATTTATTTGACAAATACTGTTAACTGGGGATTGAAAAATCAGTACTAAATCAAACAAATCAGCAATATATACCTAGTAGTAAACAAATTGAAAAGGCTGAAATGCAAAACCGACAAACCCTTGAACCGTGGACAGTTGGACCCACAATAATTGTAATGGAATGCTTATAAATTATTTTGATTTGGGTTTTTTTATTGTAGTAACACTACAATCCACACGAATATACACTTATTATTGATTTTCCTCAAGTTACCATCCAGTCAAATCAATGAGAGCTCATCGGAGACCAGGGCAGGAATCGACAGCTGAAGTGAAGAAGCGAATTTGATTCCCACCCTGGTCGATTCGGTCTACCCCCGCTTTATGAGATCACTTTTGCCTTGTGACATAGCCTAAAGGAGTTCCTGTACCCTTGAAGTTAGTCAATTCCTGCCCGGGGAGCGATTGTCGGAGTTGTGTAATTTTGACTAATGGCGGACCAGAGTGCGTCCCCGAGTCGTAGGCTCACTTTATTAAATCTGTTTGGTACAACTCGTTTTATTCCAAATAAATATATTACCCTTAACCTTATATATGAACGCCTCTCGTTTTGAAATGTGTGCTACACCACGCTACACGTACACCCCAGTACCACGAACAATGAATATACTCGCACCTACGCAAACACACACACACACACACACACGTGTGAGTTAATGTTTTTGTATATATACCTAATGATTATAACTTTTTTCTTATTTTTTTTATCGTTTACTTTATGTAACAACATGTACAAAAGCGGTGTTCTCTTAACACCAGATCAGCATGCCTAGCTGATGCCACAAGTTGAAGTAGTTCTGCAATCGTATACGATAAGCTTACTCACTGTAAACTCGAATTAGACTGCCCGTAGATGTGTGGTGTACCTATGTAAAACAAGAGCGCCTAGGCTTCGTGTAGGAAAATAGTGGTAAGTTACCTACTTTTACATTTTAGGTAATAAGTAAATAAGTCATTAGGCCCAATGTAGATCAAGTTTATGGTATAAATAAAATGCTGTTGTATTAATCGGGTAATAATTATTGCATATTTGTTACAGATTCCACCGCTCCCCGTCTAACATGTAAGTACCAGTCTACTTGTACGTAATACTGACATATTATATTATTATTTGCTTCATAATAGTTGTCTTTGAAGTGAGCGCTTTAACATGTCGACACGAGTTTGATTGCCATGGAACTAACAGCTTGTAAGAGTTAGGGTTAACATGCTATTGACATGTGTCGCGTGCATACGACACGGTAGAACGAACATTCTGGATCCTCTTATGTTCCACATAAGGTGCACAAATGGTCAGTGAACTGACGGAGGTAGTACGAGATGTCAGTTCTGTGTTATGTTACTTTGGAGTTGCTGTGATGTTCGTTTGGGTCGTTTGTGGCAGTGACACCTACTGTGTAGTTTGTGTTAACACTTTCTAGGTATATCCAGAGTGTCCAACACAGAACGTTCTATGTTCTACACAATTTTAATGAAAATGTTAATTAGAAGGGAGGTTGATCTAGTTCTATAAAACTCATACATTTGCCGCGACATAATGATGTAAGCTACCCTAAAGTTGTGCAAGCCACACTAACTGGTAGCTTGGACACAAATGGAAAATATTTTGAAAATCTCTTTCTTTGCTCTCGCACCGAACCGTGAGTACCTAAATAGGTACTAGTTTTTTAATGAAATTTTTGATTTGCACCATTGTCACCCCACTCACTTTCTGGCTTCGAGTAGGTACCGACAAATAAATAAATTACCTTTATTATATCTAGATTAAATAATTAAGTCATCCCAGACAAAACATTTTCTCGTTTATACTCCCGAACCCATTTCCTGAGGCAATTAGACCGGACGTATAATTGTTTACGCAATGAAAAATGTCCTGGCTTTGTCCGCCTCTTTATGGCTTAAGTTTCGCGGAAGACTTAAATTATTTTAAGTGTGCCCGTTTGTGCTCGCCTTGCGGTTATCGTCTCTTTGACATTGGGTATAAAAGGGATGGAGGTGAATTGATCGACATGAATTGATTTTTTCATCGAAAATCCTTTCAATTTTATGATTACGTACGACGTATGCTCCCAAGAAAAACAAACCAACAAAGAAAATATCCTTTTAGAGGATCATAGTACAAATGACAGTAATGACACCAAGAGATTCACTACGAAGTTCCATGATTTACACAACTACGAGTAAATACTTCTGTAATGTATAATACCATTTTGGTACATCGTCTGTACGTATTTTGTACAGACGATGGATTTTGGTACATCGACCTGGGTCAGGTCTCTGTTCGATAATTTTGGGATGGAACTCGGCGGATCTTCGGCGCGTTCAAAGTCGCAGCAGAGGCCAAAGGGCTACCCCAAATAACATCGAGTGACAAACAACTCGGAAGCGATTTTCAATATTCCCGGTAAACCTGCAGTTGTTCACTTGTTTAGTAGAAATCAAGATTTTTGCGATTGTCATCTCCATTGCCGTTCTCACTCCGCGGCGTTGTCCACTCGTGAGTAATGCAGACCAACCTGCGTGTGAGATTTACGCCTGCAATTTACTGCGTCTGCGCTGCGAATAGTTCCTCAAATTTGGATTGAGTTACAGTCACCATCAGATATATAGGAGTGGCCAGGGTGCACGGTGATCAAAAATAGCTGAATATGCACTCTAACGCAATAAAAATAGAGGCTTGCTCAGATATTTGCACCCTGGCCGCTTTAATATACACATCTGATGGTGACTGTACCTACTGTCTTGTACCGTAAGGATGTCTTCACTGCCCTCATCTATAGACTTAATCTAAATTCTAGATTATAAAATTTGAATTTGCATCTAACTTAATCCCACAATTTTAACTTTTGGTTTACACAACTAAACTACCTATATTTGCAACCTTCCCGGTCTGAAAAAAGTAAAATGAGAGCTTATAACGATTATACAGTCTCCAAATACTAATATCTCCAAGTATTTATAGATTTAATATACTTTTAGCTATACAGCTCTAATTTAGCTTTGGTAGTCAGCTTTGGGTAAGAGCGAGAAGCATTTTGAATATTTCCTATTTAACTTCGTTTGAGTGACAGAGAGGAATCTTCGAGGTTTGAGTGTTTTTCGATTATCGCGGTAGTAGGCTAGGCTAGTTTTGTAGTGATAGATAAAGAATATTGTCAATGTTGTATGTAGTGTTTAAGCCGGTATCACACTGTGTGCAACGCGACGCGTCCGATATAGTGTGATGCCGGGCCATTTGTGCGTATTTTTATTTTTATTATTATTTTATATATACAGGCATGCTTTGTGTTGGTTTTAAGTCATTTTTGTATTTATGTTTTACTTGTTTGCCAGCGTGATCGCCTCGTCGGCTGGTGTACATACCTGGGGGGGTCACAACGGAAGAACAGCGCTGGCTTAGCCAGCTACATGCTGAGTTGTGACCCTTTTATGGCAAGCTGTTGTCGTGTGCTTATTTGTAAGATGTGTATATGTTCATTGTGCTTGTCGTAAATAAATTTTATTTCATTTCATTTCATTTCGTGCACTCTCACACGACACACAGATCCGTCGGTATAATTAAGCCATAACTTAAAACTAGTAGCGAAATATGGACCTAATACAGTTCAAAGGGTTTAGCAGGGGTCCATATTGGCACTTATACAATTTTTTCTTCGAATATTTTTAATAATACCGTTTTTTACTCATAATCATCATTACTCCGAAAAATTTTTCTCATACTTTTTTTCTTACTAAAAATTATACTTCTACCTACAATGTTCATAACGATTTTTATTTCGAAATTTTATCCTCCTAAAGTCGTCAAGTAGATTAATCTATACTCATAAAGTTATTTGAAATAAATTGTTTATTTATAAACATTTTCCCATTAGGCTCACTCTGTTGTGGTATAATTCTTTTATGAATAACATAAACTATGTAGTCATAATGGGCTTTGTGCAGAAACTGTTGTGACATACTCAACTTTAGCATATTTCTTTGTGGCAGATTTCGAGTTGTTCGAATATTATTCGAGCATAATTTCGATGCTCCTATTTATGATGAGGCATAATCTGGATGTGCATAAAAAGTATCGGCATAGTTTGTTTTAGCATAACAGAGAAGGAATAATTACAACCTCTCAATATAATCGAGGTAGTAGTAATATTCTATACGTTACTTACTGTGTTACTGAGCTGAGTACTTTCTAGGTTGCTAAAAAAAATAACCTCGAAGACTAAGGCGGGAGCAAAGCTCCCGCCTTAGTCTTCTAACCTAACCTATCCGAGTCGGATCTGCCCCGGAAGGTTTTGTTCGCTCGCTTCGCTCGCTCACTGCAGAAATTTTCACCCTCACAGCAAATTCTGCCTGACGAAAAAGGCAAGTTTCGAACATGTGGCTACATGCCCAAAAAAAAATGCAAATCTAATTTCTGTCTTATAACACTCGGCGTAATTAATGATATGCCAAGATAGTTTCGGACAAAATAATATTCGAAATATTGTTATTTAAGCCAAGTGATGTTTCTGTCTCATTATAGATTATACCAGATTATAGCCAAAATAGATTATACCAAGTCTGTTATGTCCTAAGCGTTTCAGACAAAAAAAGTTTAGAGGGAACCCGTTTAGTACAGTACCTACTCTGCCACAACCTGATTTAAGCAGGTAGCTAGTTTACAGTAATAGTACGATTTATATTTAATTAAACAAAAATAATTCATACATAATTCAATACAGATAAAAATAAATACCTATAACATTATAATATATAGCATAAAATAAGTATAGTGAAAAATTATATAAACATAAAAGTTAGTACTAAAAATATGTATGAAAAACAATATTATGAACATAAATAATTCTATGTGATGATGATTATGAACAAAGATTATTCTAAATACCGATCATTATGAAGTTAAATTGTATAAGAAAAATTTTCGGAGTTCCAATAATCTAAGTTGCAATTTTATAAATACTTTGGCGCACCCGTTTAGCAGCCTTACCGAACAAGAGGTGCCTTTCCCCACGGATGAGGTCAATATTTTAGGTGGTGTACTAGCAGGACCTAAGAATACTCCATGCTTAATATCAGGTCTAGATCTTCTTTTGTTTCAGAGTTATTCAAGATAATGTAAAATATACAGGGTGTCGTTGAAAGTGGCATATTTCGTAAACTGTTCAAGTTAGATCAACCAAACAAAATTGTGTTTGATAACAATAAAATAAACTACAAAATGCATATTTTTAACCTGCATCTTGTCCTTATTTTTCATAATAAAAAAAAGTTTCTTGTTTTTTTTCCATATTTTTTTTTATTTCACGCGGAGGTACACCTACAAAAAAAATATGCATACATAGCCACTAATGTCCACTGTATACACAAATAAAAATATTTCCGTAAATCATCGTGCGTCATGCCAAAAAAAAATTTTTTTCAGAAGTAGTCGTTACTGGCATACAAATAAAGTACCAGTGCAGTGTGAACATAAGTTAGTGTGTAGGTATACAATCTCTCGACACTTACCGCACAAAATATCATTGACGTAAATTGACTTATTAGTGCATTTGCTATATAAATCAGCCTCTTGTCAAGTTTGTATGCATTTTTTCTTTCCACATATATTTTTTAACGTTTTTTCACAAGACTTACACACTGCACTGGTACTTTATTTGTATGCCAGTAACGACTACTTCTGAAAAAAATTTTTTTTTGGCATGACGCACGATGATTTACGGAAATATTTTTATTTATGTATACAGTGGACATTAGTGGCTATGTATGCATATTTTTTTTGTAGGTGTACCTCCGCGAGAAATAAAAAAAAATATGGAAAAAAAAAACAAGAAACCTTTTTTTATTATGAAAAATAAGGACAAGATGCAGGTTAAAAATATGAATTTTGTAGTTTATTTTATTGTTATCAAACACAATTTTGTTTGGTTGATCTAACTTGAACAGTTTACGAAATATGCCACTTTCAACGACACCCTGTATATTTTACATTATCTTGAATAACTCTGAAACAAAAGAAGATCTAGAGCTGATATTAAGCATGGAGTATTCTTAGGTCCTGCTAGTACACCACCTAAAATATTGACTTCATCCGTGGGGAAAAGCACCTCTTGTTCGGTAAGGCTGCTAAACCCTTTAAGCAACTTTATTCTCAAGAGTATTATTTTTAAGTGGCGATCACGCAACGATCGATGCATCGTGGGAAGATCGTACACGAAATAGCGTGATACAGATATCTGGAAATTCTGGAATCCATTGGATGCGGGCAACGCACGATCGATCCTTATGGCATGCTCTGGGGGAGGCCCATGTCCAGTAGTGAATACATTGGGTGAATTAGGGTGAGAATGTTGATGATGATGAGAATTCAATCTACCACTGTCTGCATAGTTTAAAAACCGCTACAAAAACCCATTCAATACACCAAGTTTAAAACAAAAACAACAGCTAAAGTTGGCCGAACTAAACGTATGGGGAAAGTTGAAGGACTCTAGGAGAATGATAAACACTTGCGGTGGAGGAAAATAGGGCGTACTATAAATCAGAAAAACTCTCTCGACACCAAGAATGCACAGTAGGAAGATAGCATTTCGGTGTATTAGTCGTAGTTTATAGATATAGGTTGCAGGGCACCATTCAATATATATTCGTTTATGCCGTGTGGTGACGGCAATAAGAATACATTTGTTACCACCCCAACTCCTCCTGCGGGTGTCGTAAGAGTCGACTAAGGGATCGAAGTGTCACTGACCATTATTTGATAAAAGATTGATGATGGGCAGCAGCGTCATCATAGTGGACACATTACTGCGATCGCCAATCCGCTTGCCCAGCGTGACGATTATGGGTATTTACCTCCTAATGCGTTTGTACGCATAGATAATAGGAGGCCTACGTCCAGCAGTGGACTATCATAGGCTGATGATGGATGATGGATTCAATATAACGTACTTTCGATATCAGTTGGAAAGTTTACTGATATCTGTTATATTTACGGAATTATGGCCTGGTCACACTTAACGATTACACCCTGTATATGAGCGGTTCAGGAAATCGTCCCACTATTTAGCTTGCTATAGACATTTACTTCGTAAAAAGATGCAAGCCAATTCCATGGTGAGCGACAAAGTGGTACGTTTTTATTAAAACTCTCAAATACCTATGATCTCTTGAGATTTATATATGCATTGGATAAAACCTAAATTCGACTAATTCGGTTCCCTCGAACTCTTTGATTACTTTCTTGATCTCCTGTTTACTGTGAACGAATGTATGAAGTTCTCGGCAAAAGGTAACAGGAAAAGTAATAATTGTTGCCATTCCGCCGAGAGGATAGTGCGGTGATAAACTGATTTAACAGGCGGATACTTACGGCTTGATATCTCAAACTTAAGGCTTTTCTTACAAGGGAGCACTTAAAGTATTTTCTTCGGTTACCGTGATAGTTATTCATGAAATGAAACAATTTCAACGGATTATATCGCGTATATTAATTAATTTTACTACATCTCGACGTTTCGAACACTTTACAGGGCTCGAATTGTTTTAGGAACACTTAGAATTGACGCAGCCTAACGTGTGTATTTGAATACCATTCAAGTTTTTGATAATATAATTTCCATCCCATTATACATGGTGACCAAAACATAAGAGCATTCTCGTTACCTTTGAGGTTTTAAGGCTTAAGTTAGCCCCCATAGGCACCATAGGGTTTTGGAAGTTTTCAATGTATTAAAGTGATTTCTGATTTGTTCGCAATTTAACCCATTTAATCCCAGAGCACTTAAAAAAGGAATATATGGCTGTAGACATACCTATCAATACAATGAAGTATTATTTCGATACAACATAAAATTCGAGTAACACTGTCGGAAAAGAAATGGCAATCAGAGTGGACAGATATAAAGAAGGAATATTTATTTCAACCGGAGGTCCGTAAATCCGAAACTCCCTCCGTTAATTCGGAGCTCAAATTTTACAACCGTCCTAAGTAATTCGGTTTTATTAAAATACATAGCATGACATGTCCCAGAAAAAAATAAAAATTTAATTCGCCTTCCGGATTTTACGATTATTTTTTCCGGGTTTTGTTATATTTTACGATTCTCGTACTGCGCACCATCTGTTAGGCCCTTAATTAAAACGTTTAAAGATCGCATCTAATCACAACAGGTTCGGAGGAAATATGACTGTTTTAAATTCTTTTGTGTTATCTTTTTCCGCGTCACTAATTAATTTTATTTTTTGTAGAATATACGAGTACCATTAAATTTTCTCTCGGCACAATAGCGAGAGAAATAAATGAAATTGATGCGAGTATCTGAACTAATGCTCTTTACACCTACACATTTAGTAGGAAATGACAAAGAAAACGTATAAATATACAACGTCTTACACCACCCACTGAAAATCTTAAACGGGGTGATTTGGTAGGTTATAATACTAAACAACTTTTATTATGGAGCTAACCCTGGAATCTCCAAAAAATTTTGGTTCTTTTATAGAAAATGGCGTTATCGATCGGTCACAATGCATGAAAAAGATTTTTTTTTTAGATTTCGTGGTTGACCCTGATCCCTATAGTAAAAGTTGTTCAGTATAGCCTACTAAATTACCCCGTTTAAGGTTTTGTAAGGTGGCGTAACAACCTGTATACAGTTATTTTCCACAATAGTTAGATAAAAATATCATAAAGCTAAACTCATACCAACGTAAATTACGTAAACGTTTCTGCCGAGCGGGAATATAAGTTATGCAGATTGTTAGCGTTGTATGAAAATGAAATGAAAATAGTTCTACTTTGTCTTTCTTACTCGTATGCGACGTGACGTGAGTCGCTGTTGGCTTTTTATAAATTTGGATACAATTTATTAATAATTTTTGTGTAAACACATTTCGGACATATAGTTTAAAGCAGATTAACTCAAAATTTGGCCGTGTGGGCAGTACATTTTGTCACCACCCCAACTCCCCCTGCGGATGTCGTAAGAGTCGACTAAGGGATTGAAGTGTCACTGACCATTATTTGATAAAAGATTGATAAAGGGCAGCAGCGTCATCGTAGTGGACACATTACTGCGATCGCCAATCTGCTTGCCCAGCATTTACCTCCTAATGCGTTTAGACGCATAGTTAATAGGAGAGGCCTACGTCCAGCAGTGGACTATCATAGGCTGATGATGAACTAAAAATTACGGTTTTTTAAGGGTATATCCCAGATCTACGAACTTTGTAGATCACAAATATATACATATTGTGTTAATATACCTACTGTTGATCTAGGTGTGCGATTTATTGGTACCTATTGTTGTTGTTTCAGGTACTTCTTTTATTCGCCATTATTTAATGTCTTGAGTTAAGAATCAGATGCGAATACTAATGATGTCTATAATTATACGATGGAAGTAAAGTTTATCTTGCAATACCTTACCCAAAACATCAATTAAAAACAACAAAAGATTTGATCAGCTTTAAATGAGAGCAGGGAGGGTCGATCATAGCCTATAGGTATGCTATTTGGCTATTTGTTTTGATTACTGGCATGTGGAAGATAATATCTTCGCTCGCCCCAAATATTGGCAGAAGGCACGTATCTCCGGGCTAATTACTGGGCCATTACGCGTGGCGGTTTATTACCTGTACTGCCGCAGCTTATAACAGCTCGGCTGGTGGTAAGGGTAAACACACAGTTAGGCACTGGTCTCACCGCGAGCTACTAAGCTATGAACTATCGGCTATAAGCACGAACAAAAGATTCGCACTCCCGTGTAAATAAAAGAGACACGGCGATACTCGCCCAGCTATCAGCTATCACCACCGGGATGGTATTGGATGGCACACCGCTAACACCGCTTACTGATCACGTGCACGTGCACACTACGCAAGCGGTGTGATATCTAATATGACATTTACATACGCTACAACTCGCACGCCATGCACACTCATCCTGCGTGGCTTGGCCTTAACTCGTAGTTAAGCTAATGCTAGCGGCGCATACACCGCTACCCTTACAGGAACTCTTCAAATATATTCTTAATAAATACATACACAGGCGGGTAGTCCACTTGCATACGAAAATAGGAAAAAATCAAAAATAATATAATTTATATTTATTGTGTAGTTTTGGATCTATAATTTTTTTTCACGAAATAAAAATATGAAATAAAACTATGAAAACGGTTAAACTCGCGTATATTAATTAACTTTCATTCCGACGTTTCGAACACTTTTCAGGGTTCGTGGTCTGCGGGCGACTGACCGCCCTCCTCCTGATCTACCTCCATCAAAATAAGAAATACCTATGTACAAAAACCTGTAAAGTGTTCGAAACGTCGGGGTGAATATTTTACTTTTTACTAATCAAATTACGTTAGGTAGTGAATGTCTTAAACGGATCACCACTATTTTTTGTTACCCATGTACAGTCGAAGACATAATAAGGGGTATACAAAAACGTTCAAAAATATGTCCCAGTGCACTCTAATTCTGTGTAATAAGAACGTCGTAACATATTTATGAACGGATTCTTTCGATACTTATTTTTGCACTTGACTGTATAAACACCATTAAGAAACGAAATAAATAATGTACACTTCTTGTTGTGTTGATGATATTTTGACTAAGCTGTACCTAATTAAACCGTACATTTTATTTGCTTTGTTTTGTGTTTTGTTACTTTTATTTGTAGCCGGTGGTTTAGACCACAGAATTACATACTTATATACCATAGATCAAGCAAACGTATCTACTTAGCGTGTCAAATGAACTCAGTGAAATTCACTGAGTTGTCCGTCTTTAATCGCAGCTTGCAGCTTTCGGGCGTCAAAATTTGTAAGTTGAAGTGAACAAAAACATTAATAATGCCTCCTTAAGTAAGATTAATTGCAACAACACAAAAAATATGAATACTCAAGGGCCTGAGACATATTTAAAATCAT
>JALPQI010027416.1:0-18603 GCA_025490895.1 Thaumatotibia leucotreta
ATAACTTTGAAATGGAAGAGGTACTATTCAGTACTAAATAATGCAATATGAATCGACAGAATTCAGGACCTGGTTCCGCCATTATAACGTTATAATGGCGGGACCAGACTGATTGAATATAACTTTGAAATTGAAGAGGTACAATTTTTTTTACAACAGGTACCAAATAGTACTAATTCAGTACTAGTAAATAATGCAATATGAATCGATCGAATTCAGGATCTGGTCCCGCCATTATAACGGTTACAATTTTTGTGGAACAACTCAAATTATTTTATTAAATATTTTTTAAGTTATTTTTTTTAAGTAGGTAGTAACACTACGATGTACCTGGGTGAATCAACTTTTTTCTGTCTGTTATTACCATGGTTACGGTCGCCTGAGTCACGCTGGGTTTATTCAAAATTATGCCACTTAAATTATGCAAGCATGCATGTAGTGGATGTTTGTAGGTGGCTTATTAAGGAAGGGCCTTATTAACACCAGAAAAATGTGTTTTTGCATACTTTAAGGGGCACAATTTTGCATAAAACCAGCGTGACTCAGGCGACCGTAACCATGGTAATAACAGACAGAAAAAAGTTGATTAATACCTATATAAAGTTAAATATTTGATGCCATATACCACAGAAAAAATACCGAAGCTTACCAACGCCAGAGGTGGAATTTGAACCCAACGTCCTCAGCTTTCGTGGCTGATGCTTAAACCACTGGAGTGGCCGAGTGGTTTAGGCAACATCCGCAAAACTGAGGACAACTCTCCAAATTCCACCGTTGGTGAACTTCGATATTGTTTATTTATTTAGTACCTATATGACATCTAATATTTAAATTAGTAAATGTAAAATTTTTTTAAGATCTACTTTTTTCTTGTAATTGTAATTCTTCAATTTACAGTTGTAATTGTAATTCTTGAAATAAACTACTGATTACCATTTAAGATAATAATATATAATAAATGCCTTAATGTTTTACCTATGTGCATTTTTATTTTTATAATGAATGCAATTTAATTTAGTAAAATAAGCTCCCTTAAACCTGATAAGATAACTGCTGGTAAGTCACATTAATAATTATACAAATGTAATGCATAATTCCATTCATTTGGCTTTTCACGGAAACTACTTCACCATTTGCACTGAAACGAATTGTGGAGAAGATAGAATCGGGTTTTTTCTTCAATATACGAAAATAAGAGATTGTGCATTACATATATACACTTATTAATCTCATTAAACAATTGTTCAGGTATATTTAACTGCTTAATAATCTCCAAAAAGAAAAAAATAATAAATTTAGAATATTTACCTCTGTAAATGTCAAATTAGTATGGACTCGCAAATGTGCGTCGTTGGCACTGCAATCGTTGGTGGACTCTTGTGCGTTTGGCGCACACAGCAGTGGGAAAGTTGAATGTCTACGAAAAGCTAGTGATAGGGAATACTTAGGGCCTATATTCAACAGTATCGTGTTCTGATCAGAAAAATTGATTTTTTTTATTATAGTGGACTAATGGCTTGCCTTACAACCAGTTGGTCAAACAGGCATACTATCGAACCAAGCCATTTTGTTCTAACGCGGATTTTTTTTCTCTTACTATTTCCTAATCAGAATACGATGCTGTACAGTCACCATCTGATATAGCGGAGCGGCCAGGGTGCTCATAAATATCTGAGCAGGCCGCTATTATCATGGCGTTCGTGTGCATGCTCAGATATTTTTGAGTGCGGTGGTCGTTCAGATGTATCTGATGATGACTGTAACAAATTGATTGATCTGTACTGAAAATCCATTTTTAGTACAGATTTTTGCCGCACTAGTGCGAGTAATGGCTCATTTCTTGTCAGGTCGAAACTTCAGAGGGCCATCTGTACTGAAAAACGTCGTATGATACACGTGCGAAAAGAAAATTCCTAGCTCGTGTCGATTTAAAACACTCGTTTTATCTTCTTCCTATTAAATCTATCTTTTGCATTGCATTGAGACGACTCGAGAAGACAAGGATAGTCTTATAAAATCTATCCCTTTCTATCTTTTTTACCGTCTAGTACTTTGACAAGTGTAATTTTTCAAAAGAGGTAGTGATAAATTAGAAACTCGGCCGCTTTCATTAAAAAAATCACCAAGGGTCAATGACCCCGCTCGGTAAAATGAGGTAGTGTGCGTGAAGTGCGCGTGTGTGCGAAATGGGGAAATTTGACAGAATTTGTAAAATTTCCCACATCTATCCGACCCTTAAATGGCGAGCGTAAGTTCTTTCTTACTCCTCTTCTTGATCCAAAACATATTAAAAATTTACTTTCGAAAGAACGAAAGGGTACTTTGCTCAAACATGTGTAATTTCTTTTGAAAGATTTAAATGATCGGTATGTACACTGATAAAAAGAAAAATAAATTCAATAAACACATGGAAATATCAGTACATTTTAGTAAAGATATAACCGGCAAAATTAATTAGGTTTCAACTAAAATCCTCACCTACGAGTAGGTAACCCCGCCTTAAGCAACACATAACTTGTCTTCCATAGGTGCGAACGACCAGAGACAAAACAATATCAAGACGTTGAAATGGGGTAGGGTAGGCAGCTGTCCCAATGCACCATTAAAACATTGGAGACTGCCCTAAAATGCTGAAAATAAATGCAATTTTAGTGTATCAATAATTCATCTTAAGTCTCCACCACGACAATAACAATTGCGAACAATGTAAACAAACTATTAATAATAAATTTAGTTGGTCGGAATCTATTTTTTTATTTTTTAATGCTTTGCGTTGTATTATGTGTAGTGTTAACTATCGTGATGCATTCACCGAATGGTCTCGTCGGAAGATCAGCACTGGCTTACGTCGGCACCATGCTGAGATGAGACCATTTCGTGGCACCATGCATCTTATTTGTCGTACCCTTATTTGTTGTCTCTTTGTATTGTTTTTTTTTATACACTATATACTTGTTGTGTTTTGAACTTGTGAATAAATGTTATACTATTCTATTGTAATGATATAGGATAACAATTATAGGGCATGGATTGAGCTGCATTTGACGAGGTAGTTTTGCTGGTGGTAAGACCTCATGCAGGGACCGCCCGGATAGCTACCACCGTCTTACCACAGTGTTTGCACTGCTGTGTTTCGGTTTGGAGGTAAGATAGCCGGTGTAATTACTGGCATAGATATAGGCATCTACGTCCTCTGGGTAGGCAGCGCATAGGCAATTTTTTGATCACTATGTCCATAGGCCTCAGTTCCTGCTTTCCATCAGGTGGGCTGAGAGTTCAGTTGTCTACCTTCGTCACATAAAAAAGGTTGTATAAAAATTTTTGATTTTCTGTACCAATAGACTAATTAATGATGGTTCGTTGTTTTATCATGTCGTCATTTCCGTCACGTTCTGACAAGTGTCAAAGTGACTCATGGCATGATAAATGGTAAAAACAGGTCATCATAAGCCATCTATTTTGTTTACATAATTTTGCAATTTCTATTGATGGTGAATTTATATTGTTACAGTACTGTTATGTGCTTCTTCTTCTTCGTTTCCTCATGACTGAGGGTCGTGACCATTTGAGGCCGAAATTTCTTGCACCAAAGCTTTCCTTTCAGCACGGTTTTCCGCCTTACGGAAAGACGCTTGAAGGGTACCCTGACAGGCTTCCTTCACTGCATCGGTCCAACGGGTTGGTGATTTTCCACGCTACTGTCACCACTTCCAGTTTTCCCGATTTGCTCAGTCCGCGTAAGTTCCATGTGCCTTTCATCAGAGCTCGGTGGTTGGTGTTGAGTTTCTTGTCGGCAGTAGTCCATTTTCTGCAAGATGCCTGGTGACCCACTGCCTTGCAGCCGGTAGCCAATTTCACACCAGGAGACCCGGAATCCACCTGGCGCCGGGGGTCAGCCGGATGGCATGACGAACTATTTCTTTGTGCTAGCCTCATCATAATTTTCATAGGATATATTAGTCACGGTAGTGTCCCATTCCTTTCCGTACCAGATATTTTAGGGCGTTATTTGTATCCCAAGGTCGCTGCAGCCTCCTCTAGCCGATTTCCCGACTAGGCGTATGGTTATTGGTTATCCCGCCATTTACTCGGTCGCCAGAGCCTCGTCTGTTGTCTAGCAGGGAGCACCACGGAGCGGTAACATGCCACTCCGCCGCCATCCGGCGCGTGCAGGTGAGGTTGACATTAGGGTCGGAAAAGATGTTAGGTTCCGTTCTCCCCTTACTGCCCTTGTGTGCTAAGAACTAACAGAACATGGAAATTGCACGCCTTACAAAATTGCTTTTCAAAATTACTGAAGGTCTGTGGACAAAATGTCTCCCCCACATTCAATACCCATACGGATTTCTGTATTAACCTATAAAAACTTAACCCGCTACTTAAAAATAGTTGTGATTGGTCTATCAACATTTTTAATGACTATAATTATCTGTCAATGATGATGCGCGAAAAAAATGCGCACTGTTATGAAAAGTGCTTTGCCTTGCCAACTAAGTCACAAGAGCAAAGTTGTTTGGAGGTTAAATGCCCAAAACGGCCACGCTGGGCAGGCGGGTTGTTGCCACTTACCATTAGACGAGCCGTGTGGTTATTTGCCACCGACATCAAATATATAGCAAGAACTTTAAGAAATCAACAATAAATGCCTAGTTTTTACGAGAGTCAAGGCGAGGCTTTGGCAGTCAGCCTAGATATAGCGAAGGCGTTCGATCGGGTCTGGCATAGGGGCCTTTTGTCGAAGTTGCCATCTTATGGACTGCCCGAGGGATTATGCAGATGGATTGCTAGCTTTTTGTCCGGCAGACGCATTCGTGCCGTAGTAGACGGTAGCTGCTCTGATAGCATGGACATAAACGCTGGCGTCCCGCAAGGCTCTGTGCTATCCCCAACGCTGTTCCTTCTGCATATCAATGACATGTTGTCTATCGGCGACCTCCATTGCTATGCGGATGACAGTACTGGGGATACTTTTTACACAGGCCGTGCTAATATCCCTCGCTCTGTGGTACTGGAAAGTCGCGGAAAACTTGTGTCTGACATCGAGAACACTTTATCTAGAGTCTCGTTATGGGGTCGGGATAACCTAGTCAGGTTCAACCCCACAAAGACACAAGTTTGCGCGTTTACCGCTAAAAAAACCCCATTTACTGTGGCTCCAAAGTTCCAAGACACAGCTCTTACCATGTCAGGGAGTATTGGGATCCTCGGAGTCGACATTTCCAAAGACGTCCAATTCCGATGTCACCTAGAGGGAAAAGCTACGCTGGCATCCAAAAAGCTCGGGGTGCTCAATAAAGCGAGGGGATACTTTACTCCGGGGCAAAGACTTCTGTTATATAAGTCGCAAGTCAGACCCCATATGGAGTATTGCTGTCACCTCTGGGCAGGAGCACCTGTATACCAGCTTGCACCCTTTGACTCGGTTCAGAGACGAGCTGTCCGAATAGTCGACGATCCCAGACTCACAGGCGGTATTGAACCCTTAAGTCTAAGGAGAGACTTCGCCTCCTTATGTGTGTTCTATCGTCTGTACAATGGGTTGTGCTCTGAAGAACTGTTCGACATGATGCCAACGTCCACTTTTCATCTTCGCACCGCTCGCCACCGACTGGGCGCTCATCCTCACACCTTGCAACCTAAATGGTCGCGCACCGTGCGGTTTCAGAGGAACTTCCTACCGCGGACGGTCCGTCTGTGGAATGAGCCTGCCGAGGTTTTCCGTTGGACTACAGTATGGGGTTCTTCAAAAGAGGAGTGTACAAGTTCTTATTGGGTCGGCAACGCACATGTGACACCCCTGGGGTTGCAAGCGCCCATAGGCTACGATGACTGCTTTCCATCAGGCGGGCCGTATGCTTGTTTGCCACCGACGTGGTATAAAAAAAAAAAAAAAAATTACAATTCTCACAAAAACACGACATTGTAGCGAAATTCCGACTCAGGTCGAACCTTATCAAGAATTAACGAGAATTGTTTTAAGCCTTGTGACAATTGTCTCTGTCAACTAAAAAAAGTTTAGTAACTATATAATAACGTCATTAGTAATAATTTTATGTTGGTGGCAAACAAGCACATAGACCGCCTGATAGTATGCGCAAGCCGTAACCTACGGAGGGCTGTGACATCAGTAACAGTGATATTTTACAATTGTCGCACCTACGAACAAACAAAACATGGAAGCCGCACGCCGTACTAAATTGCCTTTCAAAAACGGTCCTGAATTTTAGTTACCTAACAATAGTGTCACCCTTTCTTCAGTGCATCGCGGTAATGAATTACAATATCAACCTATAACAACTTTAACCACCATTTAAAAATAGTTGTGTTAAATTCAAATCTTTATTGCGTAATTTTGATTGACTATATTGTATAAACATTTATCAAAGATGTTTCGCCGAAATATGCGCGGTGTGTTAAGAAAAGCGCTATGCCCTGCCCATCTTGGCACAATTTAACAATTGTTTTTGGGGGCATTTTTGAGCTGGCGTTAGACGTCCATATTATATATGGTTGCAGTGTTGCATCTAACTGTCATGGCAAAATAGGGGCCAGATCATGACGCTGCATCATCAATCTTCTATAAAGGAATTTCATTGACACTTCAATTCATTAGTAGACTCTTAAGACAGTCACGGGTAGATTTAAAAATAAAAATAAAATAATATTAAGTTTATTGCCACAAGTTGTTAAACTACAAATAAAATCCTTTCAGGCAGGCCAAACATAGCGTAATCATAAAAAATAAGGTGAAGAACAAAGTAACCATATAATATAATTAAACAATTAAAAACAACATGAAGGGCAATGGGTACCCGTTTCAGCTATTTGCTAGATATAGGTACGTGGTAGTATACCCAGCGCTGATTTTCAGATTTTTCTTTTTCAGATTTTGATTTGGGGTGGTGACAAATGTGTATCTCAATAACCCTTGTCTTTGGCAGCAATAACGTCGGCCATTACTCAATGCGAATAGTTTCCACTTACGGCGCCATTGGCCCGAGTTTGAGCCAAATGAGGCCCCCTCATTAGAGAAATGTATTGTAGGCGTAATATTTCAGGCCGTGTGGCAATATGTTGGAATAACCATACCTTTCTTACATATACATAAACATAGTACTAGAGGACCAAAGTTCGCTGAAAAATGTGAAAACATATTATACCCACCCTTGCCCAGATATAGTACCTACTTTGTGCATCTAGTTAGATAAGTACCTACGTAAAATACGGTATTCTTATCGAGAGCTTGTTAGAATCCCGACACCGTAAGCGGAGGCTTTTTAATGACTCGAATTTTTCATCGCAATTGCGAGTAAAAAATTAAGTTTTAAGACGAAATAGTAGGTATTCAATATCGTACTAACATTTCCATAATTCCCAACGCAAATGATATCGAAAGCCAGATCTACCTAAATATCTATAGGCATAGGCAGTACTAAAGCATTTTTTGCATATTTTTTTTCGATCTGTGACTTATCGTGCTTTTCACTGAGCGGGGACTGACATTTATTTATATTTCTTTCTTGTCTTATTTGGAAAATGTTCAAAATCAGAAACATAATTTATTTTAACGGCTTATTATTTCCTTGTTAAAATCTTACCTTGCTATGTGATTTTTGTAATATAATAAATAAATATCTTGGGACATCTTTCACTAATCAACTTAGTCCCACGCCACGGTAAGCTCAAAATAATTAAGGCTTGTGATGTGGGTACCAAGCGGCGATACATATAATAGATAGTTACATAAGTACATACAGATACTTTAATACATAGCCACGACCAAGGAACAAATTTAATATTTGTGATAAATAAATACATAAATAATGCCCTCTCCGGGATTTGATCCCGGAACCTCCAGCTTCGTAGGCAGTCACTACCAACTAGGCTACGGAGGCTGAGAACCCCAGGGCAACGCAAAATATTAAGACCAGGGCAACGACAACAAATCATCCAAAATACCGCTTTTTTTAATTTGGCAGTCAGCTGTATAATATCGCAAAGTTCCACCAAACAGGATGTACGGTATAGGATTAAGCTTTGTCACAAACCACAAAAATCCGTTAAAACCCCATTCAAAATTCCAAAGTCACTTTTAATAACGTTCATTACATCCATACAAAAGACAATAGAAACCCAAAAAATGCAAATCTATTTCGTACGAATTTTATGGTATAATAAATCATTGAGATAAAAGTATCCTATGTCCCACTTTCATCCTTGACATATGCCGTTTTGATTGCGTGGTATGAAATGCGGACCCGGGGTAAAATGATTCATTATAATAATTTACTGCTTCCGGAAATTCATTTTTGACAGCCTGTTTTGGTTTTGACAAACAAATACAATTATTTTACTTTTACGACTAGTTACACAGTCAAAAAAATACTTTGTTATAACTATTATAGGTACTCAATTTTGAATTACCTCCCTATGGTCCAATAATGCAACCATGCTCCAAACAATGGTCCACTTATGTAAAATTCATACAACGGTAAAACTTATGTACAATTCATAAAATTTTCGGTTCGAGTCTCAGAATAAATATGACATTATCATATATCGTTTACTTTTAGCTCAAGTTTATGAAATCCATTTCAAAATGAAGCGTCGAAAATTGCCGAGAGATTTTCCTGTAATTTAATTATTCGACTATCGAGTTTCAATTTGACTCGACCACTTGACTGCAGCCTCGATATCAAAACAGATTTTAGCAGGGAAACTCCGAAATGTTGGCCAATAGCCGTACCATGACTTTGCAAGTGTCGGTAACGTTCGGTTTTAGTCGATATGTCAGGCCACCGCGCTGCTATGCTATTCTCTTATTCACACATTCGACGCTACGTTCGTCAACGAGCTCGACGTCGAGACAGCCTTGTCTAAAATCCTAGCTGTTTTATTTGACATTAGGAATCGAGGCTGTGAGCGTGGTTGTGGGCGAGTTCGTCGCTGTTTTTCGTTAGAGAATACGAAGTTCATACATTAAACGTCAAACTCTCGACGCAGTGTAGTTCCAGCTCACGCCGCATTCTTCGCCGAGCACTAGTGTCGTTTAAAGTGCATTAGTGAATACCATTTTTAGGCTCGACGCTGCCGCAGCGCTGACACAGCGCTGACAGCAAGGTGGTTTCCTTAGTGAATAACACTGCAGTAGTCGTACAATGACTTTGCAAGTATCGGTAATGTTAGGTTTTACTCAATATGTAAAGCAGGCCACCGCACTCGCTCCAATATATCAGTGCGAGCGAGATAGAATGCATTACGTATCGAGTAAAACCTAACGTATCCTTTATTTTCCAACTCATGGTACGGCTATAGGTTTAACGGAATGGGCCAACTTTTGAAAATCAAGATATAGTGCGCAGAACATAACACATTTCAGGATTACAACCCCGAATTAATTGCTCCCTGTATACGAGTCTTGTTATAAATTAGCGGCTCTGGAAATAGTCGTTTGAATTTGAAACGGAACAACACAAGAAACTTAATAAATAAAAATGTTTTGTGCAGCAGATCAAATATTTATTTTGATTTCCATTTTTATTTAAGTATTAAAGGACAATTTCTTAGTAAAAAAGGGTCGACTCTCAAAAATCCTAACGTTAGCATGGTCACCGTAATAGGCATGATGACTGGCTAGTCAAAAGTCAAATCAACATCTTTTTAAAAGTATTCATACAATAAAAATAAAAGTATTAAAACGATGCAGTATGTGTATTTACAAGTTTTTATGAAATAAACAAATGAGCGGTCCTGCGCCACCCGCATCCAGCGGACTCCTGCGACCTTCACCAGGTCATCGGTCCACCTTGTGGGGGGCCTACCCACGCTACGCCTTCCGGTACGTGGCCGCCACTCAAGAACCTTCCCGCCCCAACGGCCATAGGTTCTACGCGCAATGTGCCCCGCCCACTGCCACTTCAGTTGAGCGATTCGGAGAGCTATTTCGGTTACTTTGGTTCTGCTTTGGTTGTGGCAGTCTTTGGGGGAGGCCTATATTCAGCAGTGGACGTCTTTCGGCTGATGTGATGATGATAATGATGATGAAATCAAATTATTTTGTTGAATATTTTGTATCGGTATTTTGTAAGTAGTCAGTAGTGTGACTACACTACTATGTACCTACTATAAATTATGAATATTTAGTGTCAAAATATACCAAAAGAAAGACTAAGTTCACTAACGTCCCCACCTCGGACGTTGGTGAATTTATGTCACCAACCCCGGTAGTTGCAAGCAGACTTTATTAAACGTAGATTTACACGATTTACTCCCATAAAATTTGTTGTAAATGCAATGATATAATTTACTTATTTTGTAGAACAAATGAAATTTTTTTATTCATTTTTTATTGAAGTAGTATATGCCACCGATTGGAAACACAGTAAATTTACAATTGTAGCACTTGTCAACGTGGCGAAATAGGCGCCTGATAGTATCAAAATGAGATAAATCGTCCAAGTTCGAAAGCTTCGGCTACGAGTATCGGGGAGTTATAATTATTGTGCGAGCTTAAACACTTCCCTCCGGCATTAAGGACGAACTTGCCCCGTAAACACGCTATTGCCCCGACTAACTTCGGTAACTTTGCATTCTACCGACCTGTGTATATAGAGGTTCACTAGTGTTTAACCAAATAATGATTAGCAAAATATCGTTTTACAAAAAACGATTCGTCAATGGTTAAATGGCAAACATGTTACTGCGCAAACGTATAATTTTACAAATATTTCACTCCTTCACTTCATCAGCCTATCTCAGTCCACTGCTGGACGTAGGCCTCTCCTATTAACTGGAGGTTCCGGGTTCGAATCCCGGTGAGGGCATTATTTGTGTATTTATTTATCACAAATCATTCTATGTATCTATCTATTATATATATCGTCGTCTAGTACCCACATCACAAGCCTTAATTGAGCTTACCATGGGACTAGGTTAATTTGTGTAAGATGTCCCAGGATATTTATATATTTATTTATTTATTTGTATAACACAAACTAAAAAACATAATCTAAGAAATTGAACTTTCAGGCATCTCTCTCTTTAGCACTCTCATATACTCTATAATCAGTCGCCCCACAAACAAATCACATTCTGCCGATCTGCTCAGAAATCCTAGTTCCCAGCGTCTTTGGGACGAGCCGCTTTGTAGGCTGGTACGGGATAACCTGTATCAAACGGTAACCAGCCTCCCAGAGCGCGCTCGCCTCCTCGCCGCTGTCGAATGGGAATCTGGGCAGTGGCTCCACGCTCTGCCGTCCATTTCAATTGGAACGCTTCTCGATAATGCCACATTCCGCCTGTCGGTAGCTCTCCGCCTGGGAGTGACCTGTGTTGCCCCACACCGCTGTCGCTGTGGTGACCCAGTTGACAAGCTGGGTCACCATGGTTTATCATGCGCAAAAAGTGCAGTATGCTTAGCACATGATTGGCGCGACAGTATCTCGCCGCGAGATAGTCTATCCGTCCCTCTTTTGTTAATATAGCTCGTGAAGGACGGGAGATCTATCTCGCGGTGACATACTGTCGCACCAATCATGTGCTAAGCCTGCTTGACGTGCTCCTCGCCATGCCAGCCTTAACGATATCATCCGTCGGGCCTTAGCCAGTGCGGGAGCACCGGCTGTGTTAGAACCCACCGGCCTCGCCCGCACTGACGGTAAGAGACCTGACGGAATGACCCTCGTGCCATGGAAGATGGGACAGCCGCTGGTTTGGGACGCAACATGTGTTGATACCCTAGCACTGTCTCATCTCCGTGGCACTTCAGTAAAGGCTGGCACAGCTGCCAACTCAGCAGAGCTGCTCAAGCGGCGCAAATATGCAACCATAGGCAATGGTTTCATATTTGAGCCGTTTGCAGTGGAGACCTTAGGACCCTGGGGGGATAGCGCGCACAGGGTCTTCAAAGAGGTGAGGCAGAAGCTGTACGATTTGACGCGTGACCAGAAGGCTGGTTCATATCTAGCACAGCGGATCAGCATTGCCATTCAACGTGGCAATGCTGCCAGCCTTCTGGGCACGCTACCGATCGACAGTGATCTGGGGTAAATTTTTTATTTATAATTTAGTTGTATTTTCGTAAGTTTATTTTAAGATTTAGTTTATTGTTTCTGTATAAGTAATATTGTTTATAGTTTTCAAAATAAAATCACATTCAGGGTCGCGTTTTATAAAGTTACAATTTACAATTTCCCTGTTTGCCTCTCTAACGCACGCACATATTGGCTAGAAAAAGAGGTCATCATCATCAGCCTATCATAGTCCACTGCTGGACGTAGGCCTCTCCTATTAACTATGCGTATGGACGCATTAGGAGGTAAATGCCCATAATCGCCACGCTGGGCAAGCGGATTGGCGATCGCAGTAATGTGTCCACTTTGATGACGCTGCTGCATATTATCAATCTTTTATCAAATAGTTAGTCAGCGACACTTCAATCCTTTAGTCGACTCTTACGACACCCGCAGGAGGGGATGGGGTGGTGACAAATGTATTCTTACTGCCGTCACCATATGGCCAGAAAAAGAGGTAAACAGCGAAATTGTAAATTGGAACATCTTGTGAAAACACAAATCAAATTATTTATTAACTAAATATTTTGATTTGTACTTTAAATTTTTCTCCAGTAGTCACACTACTTAATACTATATAAATTATAAATATTAGATGTCATATACCAAAGAAAAACGACCAAGATCACCTATGTCCGAGGTGGGGATCGAACCCACGTACTCAGCTTTCGCGGACATAGGTGATCTTGGTCGTTTTTCTTTGGTATATGACATCTAATATTTATAATGTAAATTGGAACTTTATAAAACGCAACCCTGGCTGTGCTTCAAGCATATAGTTACCTAAATCGCGCTACACCCGCCAATCTATTTCATTTTACCCTACCATTTCACATTCAAAATAATCCATCCAAATGGCCGAAATTTCAATATCATGAAGCCTGGATATGCACACGTAAACTATTAAGTGGAGTGCTTCGTGTAGTCCCAGGTTCAATTCCGATATTGAAAATTCGAAACTGGGCTTAGATTGAAATTGACTCATGAACTTTCTTCCAAAGTTAGTTACTTGCGGTGGTATAGGGTGATGTGAATACTGGAAATGGAACATGGTTAGAAATATAATATCATAGATGTTTTGATTTAATATAGAATTTTGTTATTGGCTGAATGCAATAGCTGTTACCATCCGTAGCAGAACCAAAGTGATCGATATATATCTTTTCGAATCGTTTAATTGAAGTGGCGGTGGGCGGGGCACATTGCGCGCAGAACCGATGGCCGTTGGGGCGGAAAGGTTCTCGAGTGGCAGCCACGTACCGGAAGGTGGGTAGGCCCCCCACAAGGTGGACTGATGACCTGGTGAAGGTCGCAGGAGTCCGCTGGATGCAGTTGGCGCAGGACCGGTCATTGTGGCAATCTTTGGGGGAGGCCTATGTTCAGCAGTGGACGTCTTTCGGTTGATGTGATGACGATGAATAGCTGTCTTGTATACAATATAGGATGATTTTATTTTTTATGTATTATAGGGGTTAAATCTGAGGTCATAAATTGATGAACTTTTATTATGGATCAGACATCCGATTCGAGAAAAAAATGTGATGTTCCATACAAACCCTGAGATATTAGTATGCGGAAATGTATGGAACATTAGATTTTTTCTGATATAAGTATTTATATATATACTATATAGATATACTAGATATCTATACATAATATGTATAGATACTCGTACTTAAATACACACAGACACACACACAGCCATGACCAAGGAACAAATAGTTGTGACAAATAAAAACACAAACAATGCCCTCGTCGGGATACGAAAAAATAAAAAAACTGACTTGAACCGATTTATCCAAGATCCCATCATCATACCCCGACATGGTGCTAACGGAACCATCTTGAGTCCGTTAAAAAAAGAATAATCGAAATCGGTTGGCGTGATATTGAATTGTTCGTCCATTTGTTGTGCATAATATGCTAAATGCAAATTGATGACTCATGTATTGTGGTTTTCTAATGGATATTACCATTGTCAAAACTAGAACAAATTTAAATTGAACTAATCGGTAAGCATTGGCTTTCAAATAAAAAAATAATCATCAAAACAATAGACAAAACATACAGAAAATTTGAGAACCTCCTCCCGTTTTTGTAGTCAGTTAAAATAGTACATTACGACACAAGTGCGAAAAACATGAAGTTCGAAACGAGTGGCGATGTTTTAAATCGACACGAGATACGAATTTATTTTTTGCACGTGTCTCGTACGAGGTTTTTTTAGTACATATGGCCCTTCGAAGTTTTGGACCTGACGTAAAATAACACACTTCTCGCACTAGAGCCTAAAAAAGGCACCATCTGTATTAAAAACACTTTTCAGTACCGTTTCTTAAACAGGTGTAAGCAAACACCAATACTGATAATATTTTCAATTCGAAAGCACCCTGTACAGCATAATAAGCTTTATTTATTATCACAGGGTGTATCTGAAAAGTTTGTGGACTCGCAGATCCCGGCCACGAAAAATTATATCAGAAACTTTCTCGGCCTCCAATGGGGTTAGCATATTTTCAGTTTTGAGGGGTTTTGGGGATCTTTCCTTAATGGTGTTTCCCGATGTTTGGACGAGTTATTTATTTTATGTTTAACGGGAATCTTAAAGTGAGAACATTTTATTTGCGCTAGATTAAAAAAACTTATTTGTAGTCAGGTTCGTAACGATAGTCAAGTAGGTACGACATCTTTAGGAATTGTAACTTTATCGGCGTTTTATTTTATAACGTCGCTTATAATTTACAAAATTAACACCAAAACCAAATTTCTATTGAAATTTTGTGTTTAATTTTCGTTACAAATCTGACTGAAATTAAGATTTCTCACTTTTTGAGTGTCCGAAAAATCGAAAAAGCTCGTATTCATATTCTATTCAATTTTTTTTATTACACGTCGCATGCGTCGTGGGAGTTATTAAAAATCGAAATTCTCTGGGAAGTTTAATGTTAGTACCTAGTTATGTTGTACATTTAATATAATTTTGGGATGAAACATAATTTCTTGCTTTCAAATGTAATGAGAAATAATATATCGTATGTATTCGGTAAAAAGATCACAACCTCGAGTCCATGGTAAACAAATACAAACGTAGTCGCGTGGCTTGAGTGCAGTCTGTCCAAATACCTTGGACGCTTGACGCGCCGCTGCCCGCCCCGCTCGTCGCTCCGCTCGACGCTCACTCAAGTTTAATGCCCCGGCCACGACATTGGTCTAAGGCGACCTACGGGGAGCGAATCCATGAGTTGGAGCGGGGTGTCGATATGGGTACGAGATGCACAATACGTTTTCCGCTAAGCCGGTCGCCTTAGGCCGATGTCGTGGCTGCGGCGTTAGGGTGTGGCTCGACTGACGCGGAGCGGAGCGGAGCTATGGGAGCTCGGCCAGTGAGACCGCATCACAGTGTTTCGAATTTTGAATTTCAGGAATGTAATTGGTCAATTTTGCTCATCTCCGCGTCAGTGGAGCCGCACCCTTACACTTAGCGCCCTCGGAGATTGAGTAAGAAGGGCTTAGGTAAGTAAATATATACAACCTCGTCAGATCTATATTTCCAATGATTCCTTGACTAACGAATATCCGAGCTTTTCAAAAAAATAACTGAAATAGAAAAAATCCAACGTACAAAGTCTATTGCTATAAATAAAATCGGATCCGGTCCGGTTCCGATCGCCGGACAATCTGATTTGCGGATAATCCGCGAATACCGGAGGTAACTATAAGGAGCTCGCAAACGTTTCCTACGTAAAGTGTAGTGGAACTTCGGTAAAAAGAATCTCTAAATGTAGGTATAAAGTTGAACTTAAGTAAGAGAGAGATTTGTTAGGGTTCCTAGTCATGTTTAGGATTTTTACGAATCCAAGTAGGTACTTTAAATCAGTGAAAGAATAAATTAAATTTAAATTATTTCATTGAAAATTTAAATTAATATTATAGTATTAAAGACTATTTCAGTCTGGCAAATTAGAGGGCCGACTGAAAACATCGAAACTCACAGATAAGCCTTTTTTGAAGTGACAGAGTTGAAAAATTACAATATTTTCAGATTTTTGCTGTAGTTTTCCTAAAGAGAAGAAAGGTTGTCCGTATAGGTGATTAAACGGTTACACCATCTTCTTTAATTTACCGCCTTTTGTACTAATTTTTTTTGGATAAACTGAACCTACCATGTTCATTTTATACTTTAAAGGTAGGTTTACACCAAACGAGCGAATGCTCATTCTATCTCCGCCATTTGTACTTTTTTATTGTGCAATAAAGTTTAAATAAATAAATAAAATAATGTTTGATTTCTTGTATTTCATATTATCGAGGTTTTACTGTAAGAAAACATGGATATAAGCCGGGAAAGGGACGAGTAGTGTAAACTTAACCGCATCTTATGTATATTCTGTGCCTAATGTACTTGAATGTGGGTGTTTTACTTCACGCTTCCATACACTTTTAGTTGAGCGAACGGTGATTTAATTCAGTTATTTTCGCTTGTACCATTTTTTGGCCGAGTGGTGACGGCAGTAAGAATTCATTTGTCACCACCCCAACTCCTCCTGCGGGTGTCGTAAGAGTCGACTAAGGGATTGAAGTGTCAGTGATCGTTTTAATAACGATTGATGATGGGCAGCAGCGTCATCATAGTGGACACATTACTGCGATCGCCAATCCGCTTGCCCAGCGTGGCGATTATGGGCATTTACTTCCTAATTCGTCTATACGCATAGTTATTAGGAGAGGCCTTCGTTCAGCAGTGGGCTGTCATAGGCTGATGATGTGATACCATTTTTACAAACTTTTATATAGTTTGTAATCACAACATCAGCCTATAATCAGTCCACTACTGGACAAAGGCCTCTCCTATTATCTACGCATTAGGAGGTAAATGCCCATAATCGCCACGCTGGACAAGCGGGTTGGCGATCGCAGTAGTGTGTTCACTATATGATGATGCTGCTACCCATCATCAATCTTCAATAAATAATTAGTTACTTCAAATCCCTTAGTCCATATAGGTACCCTTTATAAACCCTATACCATGCAATAATAAACCGACCAAGAGCATGTCGGGCCAGGTTAAGTGTAGGGTTCCGTAGTTATTCAAAACAACTGGGCCGATTATGTTCGAAATAGTTTTATTATAAAGTAGTCTGTAAGCCCACTATTCATAATTTTTCCCATATTTTTTGGACCTAAGGATCAAAAGTTAGAAGGGGACACACCATTTTTTTTTCTTCTGGAGCGATTATCTCCGAAAATATGGACATTAGGAAAAACTTTCTTTCTAGACCCTCTTTCTTTTTAAAAGACCTATTCAATGATATTCCACACTATAGGATTAAAGCAAATAAAAAAAATCATCGCCACTTCACCAATATGTATAAATACCTGGATCAGATTGCAGATTTCTAGTATTAACGGCCACTGAGCTATACTGCGGACAGACGGACGGACGGACGGACGGATGGACGGACGGACAGACGGACAGACGGACATGGCGAAACTATAAGGGTTCCGTTTTTGCCATTTTGGCTACAGAACCCTAAAAATGAGTTGCGTTTGCAAATGCGACGTTGACAAACTCGATAAATTTTCTTTGGTATAGGATGACATCTAAAATTTATAATTCATTATCAATAAGTCAATTTGCAGAGTAAGGGCTAAAGTAAAGTAAACAAGCTTAAGATAAGTGGGCATAAGGCCCAGGTGTGTCCAGGAGACAATATTTTAGTCTGACCGCTGAGTTCTCGTATAATGTATGAAGCAATAGGAGCTAGCCTCGAACGGGCTATTCCCATTTCCACCGTCTACTTAGGAGTTTTCTTATCCGGAGCAACAGTAAGAAAAATAATTTTTCAAATAATATTCACAATAGTAGATTACATGCCTAGGCCGTTTAAGTGGGAAATGTCTCGGACGACGTGAAATTGTAGGCCGAGGCGAAGCCGAGGCCGATCAGATCACATCTGAGACTTTCCCATTTAACGACCGAGGTGTGTATATTATTTTTCCTAACTAGTGCGCAAAAACGAACTATACGCACGCTTCGCGCGCGGTAATTTCTCTTTTTGATGCACTTGTTATGAAAAAAATCGTCCCTTACACTTTTTTTAAAGTCGGGTGATTGTCGCCCTCGTTTCACTCGGGCTCCAACTTTCACCCTCGCCGAAAAAACCTTTTCCCGCACTAAATAGGAAATGTACTATTTTTGCTCAACGAACCGGCAGGCGCCAACTTAGTTTAGTGTGCAAATTGTATTTTAAACAACTTATATGGCTTACTTTATTGTCTAAGGTCACTGTCAAATAAACTATTTATTTTATTTTATTCACTAACTACATAAATGTCGTACTATTTGTTAAAAAATACATAAAAAGAGACTCTCACAGCCATTATAACAAAAATTTTGTTAGTTGATGAATAAATATTTTTGCCTAACCAACAATTTATAAAGAAAAGTAACAAGGTAAGACTCCTTAAGTGAAGAAAGTAATACATTTTTTTACACTGTATATTCAGTTTTAACCTTTTTCTTAGCCAATGT
>JALPQI010027417.1:0-14294 GCA_025490895.1 Thaumatotibia leucotreta
AAAGGGAGGGTTAAGTTTAAGGAAAATATTTTTTAAAGGTCGTTTGTTAAAAGTAGTTAGTTTTAGTACATTAAATAGTAGGACCATCACAATTATGCACAATTATTATTCGATACATACACATTAGACACGAAAATCATTAGGACAAACGATATTTAGGAACAACCAAGTTAGGATCAACAATTTCGGCAAAACACGACAAAATACCTATGTGCTACAATTTAGGCCATTCATTTTTCGGCGTAAAGTTGGTATGCGACAAATTTTTCGACATAAAAAAATTATGCCACCCGATGTAGACCTAAAATTAATTCCAACCTTTTTAGGGTTACGTGGTAAACGAGGAACCCTTATAGTTTCGCCATGTCCGTCTGTCCGTCTCTCCGTCTGTCTGTCCGCAGCATAGCTCATAGGCCGTTAGTATAAGAAATTTGCAATTTGGTACACGTATACCTCCATATCAGTCACACCGAAAAAGAGGTAGAATAAAATATATTAAAAAATATTCGAGCACCTCCCCTATAAGTAAAGTCGGGATGTTTTTTATTTTACTGTAATCTTATAGTATGGGGTATTGTTGAATAGGTCTATAAAAAAATCGAGTAAAAAAATAGAATTTTTTTGTAAGTTAACGTTTTCGGAATTAACCGCTAGGTTTTCTTGCCCCAGGGTCCGCTGGATGCGGGTGACGCAGGATCGGTCATTGTGGCAATCTTTGGGAGAGGCTTATGTTCAGCAGTGGACGTCTTTTGGCTGATATGATGATGATGGATGATGATGATGACATTACAATACAAGTGTGAAAAAAGTAAAGGTTGGCGATAAAATAAAACACGACTGAAAGGAGTGTTTTAAATCGACACGAGATTTTAGGGTTCCGTAGTAAACTAGGAACCCTTATAGTTTCGCTACGTCCGTCTGTCTGTCTGTCTGTCTATCTGTCTGTCTGTCCGCAGCATAACTGAGTGACCGTTAGAATTAGAAATTTGCAACTTGGTATAGTGTACATATTAATCAGGCCGATAAATTGATAGAATAATATACAAGGTGATCCTATTAACTATGCGTATTGGACATTAGGAGGTAAATGCCCATAATAGCCACGCTGGGCAAAAGGGTTGGCGATCGCAGTAATTTATCCACTGTGACGATGCTGTGCTGCTGCTGCTCATCATCAATCTTCTATAAAGAAATAGTTATTTGTTGTACAAGGGTGCAAAGTTGTATTTTACCCGCGAGCATGAAATTGAAACACGAGCAAGCGAAAGGATTCCATAGTTGAATCACGAGCGAAGCGAGTGGTTTTAAAACAGAAACTTGAGCGTAGCAAGTGTTTTAACTTACGAGAAGTAAAATACATTTGCACTCGTGTGTAACACAAAACTTTTCCCCTCACTATAGCGAGGAACAGGAGGAGGTTTCTGATATGAATGATTAAAATTGAGGATATACTTCATAGTACCAGAAGTGCTGAACCACCACCAGTTTTCTTTTTAATCTTTTAATTTCCAAGTTTTGCCCATTCAAAGTTAAGAGTGGGGTCAAATTCCTGCTTGTACAAAATCAGATCTAACTTGTTTTCTATACGAGGTAACGAAATAATTATTACGTTGTCATTATATTTTCTAAATGCAGTTAGAAATACGTGGTTAAATTTTTTTGGGTTCATTAACGGGCACGGTGTATACAGTCAATTGCAATCGCCTGGATTTAATTCAATATTTTCTCATTGAATTCATAGGCATTTAAAAGATTAAGGTCATAGTTATATTTTAATCTGCATAAATATAACAAGAGAAAAAATGCACTAGATGAGCATTTTAAAAATTCGTATTTCGGAAAATAGGCAAAATATTTTTTTTTTTTCGAAATCTAATTGAAGAAGATGTCATCTATAATTTATGATTAAAATAAAGAAAATATTTTATCTTCCACATTGATTTTTTTAGAGTCAAACATGAGCATTTTCGAAAGTCTCAATTTTCATTCATATTTTTCTATTACACATTTATATTTATTTTACAAAATGAACACGGCAAGTACTTTATTTTTAGAATAAAATTATATTTGATATGCACCAGGGTTGGCTCAAGAACCAATTGAAAATATAATGACAAAGTAATAATTATTTCGTTACCTTTTATAGAAAAAAAAGTTATGTCTGTTTTTCCACAAATAGAAATTTGACCCGACTCTGAATTTTGCACGGGCAAAACTTGGAAACTAAAAGACAAAAAAGAAAACTGGTGGTGGTTCAACACTTCTGCCACTATGAAATATATCCTGAAGTTTTTTCAATCAAATCAGAAACCATGCAGCACACTCGATTTGTTGATTTCACCTGGAATGACCCTTTACCATTATTTCGTTAGGTCGGTTGGTCTTTCTTGAGTGAAATCTGATTTCTTATGATTTTTTTAACACTTTTTTTCCTAAGTTTTCAGCTTTGTTCAAGTGGGGAACAAAAGAAATAAACGAACACTAACGTCGTTTATACCAAGAAAGAAAATAAGGTATGTGAGTTACAACCCGCAAATGGTAGGTATATAAACCCCTAATATTTTCATTTGCAAGTATAAGTATTCTTTTTTTATATATAGGTAATATATAGACAGGGTAAAAAATATTTTTGGGTCAGTGAGGGCAGCTACCAGATCCAGAGTAGCTATGCGAAAATGGTCTTATACGCCCTTCCTCGATTTTAAATTAGTGAAAATTGGCGTTTACTGATTTTGGGAAAATCATACGGGTTCCGAGAAAATTGTCCTTTTTAACAACCTTTTTTTGATGCCAATCGATCCTGTTTCAGTTCAGGATTCTGATCCGATCAGGAGCTTGTATGACACCAAAAAAAATTTTTCGGCTAGAAAAGTAGCTAATGTTTCCACACAGTACTATTATCATTTAGCATAGGAGGTATAATTATCGTGACATATGATGATTATGATGTAATTAAACTTTCACTCTTTCCATAGTAAATTTAACTATGAAAACAGTTTTCTTGAAATTTTGGCTTTTTTATACATTGCTATAAGTTGACCCCTAAGAAACTATTGGTACTGGATACGAATGGAATCGAATAACATAAAAAAATTAAGCGTGAAAAAATATTTATTAGTACCGATGGTGTATTTTTTGGTGTATGGTGTATTTTAGTGGGTCATTTTACGTCAGGTCCAAAACTTCGGAGGGCCATCTGTACTAAAAAAACGTCGTAGGAGACACGTGCAAAAACGAAATTCGTAACTCGTGTCGATTTAAAACACTCCCATATCGATCGGTCGTGTTTCAAAACATCGCCACTCGTTTCGAATTTCATGTTTTTCGCACTTGTGTCGAAATGTACTATTTTAACATTCATACAAATTGTATGGGGATTTTAAATCTCGATTTGCGGCTTTTCTAGACGAAACCTTTTTTTTGGGTCTATACAAGCTTTTGATCCTGAGCAAAAACAGGATCGATTTTTTTTCCTAGTCTGTAGACGTGTCCCAATGCTGGGCAAATGTCTCTCCCTCAGATCTCCACAGCTCCCGGTTCGGTGCCAAGTCTGGCCAATTGTTGGCCAAGGCGTCCAGGTCGTCCTGCCATCTCCGCCTGGGCCTGCCTCGTCCCCGCCTAGTTTGCAGCATCCACTTGGAGCAGTGTCGTCGTAGATAAAATGTCTACGTGATAATTTTATCATTGTCAATGGTAATGAAGTTTGTCTATAAAAACTGTGTATATTTATATTACATTTTTTATCTTTTTATTCACAAGTACGGTTGCCACCAATTGCACTTGAAATTTATTTTTAAAATGGATCTTTTCAAATAGGAGACGCAGCATGACTTCAAAAAATTTAGAACAAATCTTAATTTGCTTTGCAGAGCTAAAACAGCAATGAGTCCATATATATTATGTATACTTCAAAGACAAAATGGCAGATAATTTTGAATATAACTTAGAAATAGAAGAGGTACTATTTTTTCACAATAGGTAAAACAATGCAATATGAATTGATCGAATTCAGGATCTGATCCCGCTATTATTATGGTTACTGCGAAACCCTCTCGACGTTTTTATCAAAATCAGATAGATTAGATAATTATTCAATAGGGGGCTGCCTAATTAATGAACAATTGTATATTTAGTAGCAGTATTCCGCCCATGCGAAGCCGCCGTAGCTAGTTATGGAAAATTACTTTATTTCCACAACATAATGTAATATTTATAAATGTACCGTGTGTAATTAATAATAACATTAATAACAATGATCGAATTAATAACAATGAATGAATTTCACACGAGGTTGAAACTAAATGTAATTTTTGGTAACCATTATAATGGCGGGACCAGGATCCGTTGTAAAATAATTTGTACCTCTTCAATTTCAAAGTTATATTCAATCAGTCTGATCCCGCCATTATAACGTTATAATGGCAGAACCAGGTAATTCTGTCGATTCATATTGCATTATTTAGTACTGAATTAGTACTATTTGGTACCTCTTGTACAAAAATGAGTACCTCTCCCATTTCAAAATTATATTTGAAATAGTGTGGTTCCGCCAGACTATTTGAACCAGACTATTTCCCGCCATTATAACGGTATAATGTCGGGACCAGACTATTCGAAATATAATTTTGAAATGGTACTATTTTTTTTTACAGCAGGTACCAAATAGTACCAATTCAGTACTAAACAATGCAATATAAACCGACAAAATTCAGGACCTGGGTCCGCCATTATAACGTTATAATGGCGGGACCAGACTATTTCAAATATAACATTGAAATGGAAGAGGTACTATTTTTTTTACAAAAGGTACCAAATAGTATCAATTCAGTATTAAATAATGCAATATGAATCGACAGAATTCAGGACCTGGTCCCACCATTATAACGTTATAATGGCGGGACCAGACGGATTGAATCATCATCATCATCATCATCAGCCTATGATAGTCCACTGCTGGACGTAGGCCTCTCCTATTAACCATGCGTATAGACGCATTAGGAGGTAAATGCCCATAATCGCCACGCTGGGCAAGCGGATTGGCGATCGCAGTAATGTGTCCACTATGATGACGCTGCTGCCCATCATCAATCTTTAGTCAAATATGGCCAGTGACACTTCAATCCCTTAGTCGGCTCTTACGACACCCGCAGGAGGAGTTGGGGTGGTGACAAATGTATTCTTTCTGCCGTCACCACACGGCCACGGATTGAATATAACTTTGAAATTGAAGAGGTACAATTTTTTTTACAACAGGTACCAAATAGTACTAATTCAGTACTAATAAATAATGCAATATGAATCGATCGAATTCAGGATCTGGTCCCGCCATTATAACGGTTACAATTTTTGTGGAACAACTCAAATTATTTTATAAAATATTTTTTAAGTTATTTTTTTTTAAGTAGGCACTACGATGTACCTATATAAAGTTAAATATTTGATGCCATATACCACAGAAAAAATACCTAAGCTTACCAAAGCCATAGGTGGAATTTGAACCCGACGTCCTCAGCTTTAGTGGCTGATGCTCAACCTCCTAAGGCCCGGGCCTTTTAAATATTTTTAGTCAGAAAGACCGAGGTGGCGTTTTAAAGAACAAAAAATGGCGACGATTGTTAAGTCCTGACGTCATGGTATTAATGTTTATATTGTGATTGAACGACCTTTAAAATTTTATTACCCAGGACTTAATGATGAACGCCATTTTGTTCTTTTAGAAGGCACTTGGGACTTAGGAGGATAAACCACTGGAGTGGCCGAGTGGTTTAGGCAACAGCCGCAAAACTGAGGACAACTCTCCAAATTCCACCGTTGGTAAACTTCGATATTGCTTATTTATTTAGTACCTATATATCATCTAATATTTAAATTAGTAGATGTAATATTTTTTTTAAGATCTACTATTTTCTTGTAATTGTAATTCTTGAAATAAAGTACTGATTACCGTTTAAGATAATATAATAAATGCCTTAATGTTTTACTTATGTGCATTTTTATTTTTATAATGAATGCAATTTAATTTAGTAAAATAAGCTCCCTTAAACCTGATAGCTGCTGGTAAGTCACATTAATAATTATACAAATGTAATGCATAATTCCATTCATTTGGCTTTTCACTACTTCACCATTGCACTGAAGCGAAATTGTGGAGAAGATAGAATCGGGTTTTTTCTTCAATATACGAAAATAAGAGATTGTGCATTACATCTATACACTTATTAATCTCATTAAACAATTTTTCAGGTATATTTAACTTCTTAATAATCTCCAAAAAGAAAAAATATAGAATATTTACCTCTGTAAATGTCAAATTAGTAGGTATGGACTCGCAAATGTGCGTCGTTGGCACTGCAATAGTTAGTGGACTCTTGTGCGTTTGGCGCACATAGCAGTGGGAAAGTTGAATGTCTACGAAAAGCTGGTGATAGTGTATACTTAGGGCCTATATTCAACAGTATCGTGTTCTGATCAGAAAAATAGTTTTTTTTATTATAGTGGACTAATGGCTTGCCTTACAACCAGTTGGTCAAACAGGCATACTATCGAACCAAGCCATTTTGTTCTAACACAGATTTTTTTTCTCTTACTATTTCCTAATCAGAATACGATGCTGTACAGTCACCATCTGATATAGCGGAGCGGCCAGGGTGCTCATAAATGTCTGAGCAGGCCGCTATTATCATAGCGTTCGTGTGCATGCACAGATATTTTTGAGTGCCGTGGTCGTTCAGATATATCTGATGATGACTAACAAATTGATTGATCTGTACTGAAAATCCATTTTTAGTACAGATTTTTGCCGCACTAGTGCGAGAAATGGCTCATTTCTTGTCAGGTCGAAACTTCAGAGGGCCATCTGTACTTAAAAACGTCGTATGATACACGTGCGAAAAGGAAATTCCTAGCTCGTGTCGATTTAAAACACTCATTTTATCTTCTTCCTATTAAATCTGTCTTTTGCATTGCATTGAGATGACTCGAAAAGACAAGGATAGTCTTATAAAATCTATCCCTCTCTATCTTTTTTACCATCTAGTACTTTGACAAGTGTAATTTTTCAAAAGAGGTAGTGATAAATTACAAACTCGGCCGCTTTCATTAAAAAAAATCACCAAGGTTCAATGACCCCACTCGGTAAAATGAGGTAGTGTGCGTGAAGTGCGTGTGTGTGCGAAATGGGGAAATTTGACAGAATCTGAAAAATTTCCCACATCTATCCGACCCTTAAGTTCGAGAGAAAGGGATATACGAGTCGTGTATCACTTTTCCTTTCCCTGAACCTAAACTGAATCCCATTAGTATGTCATGGTTACCCCCAAGGACTTGTCACATGTTCCATGGTAAGTAATTTATTATTAACTAGCGACCCGCCCCGGCTTCGCACGGGTACTAAACCTACATAAAAACCTTCCTCTTGAATTACTCTACCTATTAAAAAAAATCTCATCCAAATCCGTTTTTTCATTTGATAATTGTGCTGCATTCTTGTGTGTGTCTTTTAACATCTTTAACCCGCCTTATCATTCAGGGTTCATAAATATAATTGAAGTCGCGTCGTTTAATCACATCAAAATGGCGGTAATAGGGTACGGTTGTGTGCTTATCGTAGCTTTACTCTGCGTCGGCGCAAGAGCCGATGAGAAGTATAGTGTCCCGGTTCCAACGATTCAAGTGTTTGAGAACAAAGGCATCAGAGCCTCCATACCTGGTAAGTCAATTAAACTATTACTAGAAGACGAACAACTATATCGTCGTCCAGTCATCAGCATCACGCTCAAGAAACAAAGCGCAACTTCAGCTGAACTCCCAATATACAATACGGTGTATAAATATTTAAAAATAATCTCGAAGAGTACATTGGACTGTGGGCATTTAAGTCTAAATAGTTTTTTTTCATATGGGCGTTTACTGTAATTGCTGAGTATATGTTGTACAATTTATAGTACATTGGGCGGCACGAAGATATACATGAAAAAGTAAGCTTACCTGCTGGAAATTCCCTACAAGATTTTGCTGATATTCACAATCCTCAATCGACTTGGGATCTAACTGAGTATTCTATGACTTTACATATGTTTTTTTACAGACGCCCCCAATGTAGTCTATTTCCTCATCCAAGGCCAATTAATCAGGAAGGGCAGTGACAAGAAGGAGGACTTTACTGGTGGAGAGACCGGGTCTACCATCGAAGTAAACGGCAATAAGGTCTGGGTGATAGACCTGACAGACGTCAAGCTTGAGATCGGAGACAAACTTGACTACCTCGCATTCGTGGCCGTGAATAATGATGGATACATTAGGGACAGTCTACTCTACACTGTTGAGCGTAAGTAAAGTCGCCATCAGATATATTGGAGTGGTCAGAGTGCTCACACAAACATCTGAGGAAGCTTCTATTGTCATGGTTAGAGACTGTGCATGTTACCGTAGTCGCTTCGATATATCTGGCGACAATACCTGTATTTATTTATCATAATTATAGATATCTTGTCTCTTTTATTAAGTCATGAGTGTAGCTCTATGGGTGCTCTAGGTAGGTGTTAATGTCTTTAAAAATCCGACATAAATACCTACCCATAGCATCTATACAACAAACGATGGAACAACATTCTGAGAAACAAGATAAAAATACCTTGTCCCAATTCCAATCGTCACACTGACCAGAATTAAAGTTAGTAATTATTCAAGAAGAATTTCTAAATGTTTACTTATAGTAGGTATAGTCTTTATTAGTGGAATTATTCGGACATCGAAATCAACTTCTCCTAGGTCACAGGTTAGCGAGATAGCTTATCACTATTCTGCTTAAAACACTGGCTCCACGAATTTTTATATTACTTAAATTATTATTGATATACCTAAAAGTCGTAATACCTACACTACATTACGACATTCATATGAAGAAGATCCGAAAATTAAAATATACCTAAAACTCGACTAAAGAAATACTCATGATAACAATTGCAAAAATGAAATCAAGATAGTGACGAGGAAGCGCTTTTTTATTTAAATCTACACCGTTGGCATCTCAAATCCGGGAAGTGAATTATAATAAGCTTCTTTCTTTTGTAACATTTTTGATGCCGATGGTGATGATTCTGAGGAAATGAAACAAATAAAAGTCAAGATCTTTAATAATAAGGACTAGCAAAATAATGTCTTGAAACACCTAGGGTTAGGCCTGTAATTTCCTCTTCCAATCCTAAAGGTAGTGACGGTATTGTTATTAGTCATATTATATTTATGGTTCGTCAAATAAATTGCAGTTCACCCTTGTCTGATCTCTTCTCCAGGATACGACGTATACACTGAACTGCCAGCGAGACCCGTGTACCCTCCATTTGAGGTCTCTGAGGGTGCGACGACAACAACAACGGCCTGCGAGCCTTCGGAAACCCGCGTGCAGAAGGGACAAACCATTTGTAAAGGACAGGTCATCTTTGAAGAGAACTTCGAATCTCTGAATAAGGATATATGGCAGGTTGAACACTATATCCCGACCGATCATCCTGTAAGTACGATTATTAAGTGTTACAATTTTATCCAAATTAAAACATGGACGTAAAGCGAGCCGACAATGTTTAAAAGAACAACAAGCGTAAAATGTTTACAGGATAGCACACGATCACACGCTAGTTTGGTAAATTAGCTAGGTTATAGTACCTAGATACTTGGTTTTCTAAGGGAAGTATGTGGTATGATATAACACCAAAAACTCTAGACTTATGCCAATCGATAAAAAAGAATTGTCGAATGACCAAGTTTGGACCTGCATGCTTAGCCAAGTTGCCAAACGCTAGTGCTTGCTAGCGCATCGTAGTTTTCCCTCTCTGTCACTCCTTCATATTAGTGCGACAAAGAGGGACAACTACGATGCGCTAGCAGACGCTAGCGATTGGCAACTTGGCTAAGCACCCTGGTAGATTGAAGTAGGTATGATTTTTCTGTAGTTTATGCTTGTGTGTCTTGTATAGAATGGGCTGCTTTGCTTAGCCTTGTCCTCTAGTAGATTGAATGTCTAGTAAAAAGTAGTTACCTCTCTAACTATAACTCTCTGTTAGTCCTTTAAAATATTAGCGTAACTATTTATTTGACCCATGAATAATTATTGTTTTTCAGGAGGTTCCGTTTGTGTCGTACCAAAGTTCGGCAGTATCCGTACAGAACGGTGAACTTCGCATTACCACTTCGCAGCAGTTGAATGATTCCGCGTCTCTGTATACTAACCTGGATCTAGGCAATGGGTAGGTTTAATAAATTTTTGGGAATATCCCTTCTTAATTCTTCTAATTGACGTCCTTTGACTAAGCGATGAATATAGCTGGAAATATGGATTGCCAGATCGTGTACTAAATTCAAAAGTGTTCAAAATTCTCTTGAAGGGCCAACTTTACAAACCTAATGGCAATTGGTTTCACAAAATACTAGGTACTGTTGTAGCAAGTCCAAGTAGGCCAACTAATTCTCTATGTTAAATGAAAAAGAATCTCGTTATGAAGAACTTCTACCTGGTCCTGATCAGAATACGACACTTAAAGGCCTTTAAAGGATCATCACTATTTTTGGTGCACAGTTGCACACTGAATTATGTTATGATGGTTGTTAAAATGCGTTAGCGCACCAACCCTAGATTAAGCTACATAAATCAGTGTGTCTTTAAGTTGTTTAACATATACCATACCCCAAATATACTAACTTAATAATGATTGTGATTATAATTTAACACATTTTTCTAGGTGCACCTCCGGAGAATCAGACCAGTGTTCAGTGCAGCAGAGCGGCGAAGACTCAGGGCGTGAAGCCCCGCCAATCGTCAGCGGCCGCATCACCAGCAAGCTTGGCTTCGCGTTCAAGTACGGCACCATTAGCGTCAAAGCCAAGTTCCCCAAGGGTGACTGGATTTACCCTGGTGAGTTTCTACCATAAAATCTTATGCGATTTTTGGACTGGGACTGACTGGGTTCTTAATCGCATCACGTGCCGAAAGACGAGGAAACGGAATTCTGCCACCAATTGTAGTTTTTGGCCCAAACCTAGCAATGTACAAGTTGCAGAACATTCTCAAAATTGCGGGAATATACTCGGAATTTTCCGAGAATTTTCATGAGAATTTAAGAGTAAGTTCGCATTGAGAATGTTTCCATGAGAACTTATAAAAATATGTTATAAATAATTATTTTAAATCGTAAATAAGTAAACAAGGCAGTAAATATAACTCATAAGGCATGTATCTAGTACGGTCTTGGCTTGATTTGATTATAAATTTGTTAAATTGAGATTCCCGAGAACATTCTCTATGCAAGTTTCGTAACTTATGAAACTTCTCCTCGGTACAATGCTACCCAAACCTATAGAACTATATGTCAATATTCAATAGAATCATCTGATTATTTTGTTCTAAAATAGTTGAATTATTGAGCCCTCAAATAACTATTTCGATAATCCATCATGGTCGTCTTTTGTCAATGAATGAATGAGAACAATTACCACTTATTTCCTCGTATTTTCAGAGCTGTTGCTGGAGCCATTCTTGAAGAAATTCGGCATCAACAGCAGGAACACTGGTATTCTGAAGATCGCTAGTGCACGTGGAAATGCAAATTTAAACAAGGTGGGACATGTTCATTCATAATATATCATATACTATGATAAATTGATAATATATCTTATCTACCTTCCTAATTCACACCTTTTAGTTATGATCTGATTGGTCAAGAAAATGGCATAATTTTGTGATTCTTCGTCTCACAGAAGCTGTACGGTGGACCCGTGCTGGACACTAGATGCCACGACTCCCTGTTGGTCAGCAAACCCGAAGCCGAGACTCCTTGGAGTAATGACTTCCACGTTTATTCTGCCAAATGGACACCGGGTGAGTTAGACATCACACCGGGTGACGTGTGTATTTACCTCTCATTTTCATGTATTGTATAAAGGAAGCTATGATAATGTATCACCTCTACAACCAAAGAAGTGAAGACAATGAAGCGTCGATGCAATTTTGTGCAACCAACTTGACGAAGCCGCGTAATAAATTAGTGTAAAGGCGACAAACAATGCTGTCTACCACATTTCGATTCTGTTCAGTGATGATAAAGTCCGAAAGTGGTAGAACTGGTAGACCACTGTTTTGTCGACTGTACCAAAATACATAGGTAACTTATCAATAGTACTCGTCTTCCAGATTCGCTGGTTCTCTCCGTGGACGGAAAAGTGTACGCGACCGTGGAGCCAGCAGCCAATGGGCTTCGAGGGAAGCTACCTGATACCTGTGCCGGAGTCCAGGCTCCAGGCATCGCGCCTTTCAATGACTTCGTGAGTTCTTTGCTTTTCCATTAACAGATCATTCAAATACCTATTTATTGTAAGTATCTTACATTAAAGTTTGCATCTTAACTTGGATCCAAAGTAGCTAAATAGTAAACAGAACCAATAGGGTTCTAATATTGATATGAGAACGTGTACCTAATAAGTATCTATTTTTTGCATCTGTATATTTTACCTCGACTGTACAATATACTACTATTCCTGGTTCTCTGGCTTTGTTTTAGCTGTAATGATCCAAATTTAAAAAACGTCGTCCCGGATAGTGCGCCATGTTACGCCATGTACGCAAAGTCAAGTAACGTAGCTTTCAAATGAAATGACCATTGCGAGATAATCGATATTTAAATTTCTGAAATCTTATATTTTGTGGTGGCAAATCTTTATTTGTTCCAGTACTACCTGACTCTCGGAGTGGCGGTAGGAGGCGACGCCGAATTCCATGACTCAAACGACAGTGTATCCTCCAAGCCATGGAGGAACGGAGAAGTGAAGGCCGCTACCAAATTCTGGAAGAATACATCCTGGAAAAACACGTGGACTCAGCCAGAACTCGTGGTTGACTACGTGAAGGTTGAGGCTTTGTAAAATTCCAACAAGGACTGTTCACCTCTTGAATATTGACGTTGAATGAAAAGTCCGAAAATAAAACTATTTGTTATTGTTATTGATTATTTCTTCTTCCCTGTGTAGTGTAGTAATTTTATACGAGTGAAAAAGTGAGTTGGCAAACTCTATCATCGCGGAAAATCTTCTAGACTGTTTAAGTCAGCATTACATACTTTGTAATGAAGCACTCGCTTAATTAAAAATTTAGAGTGCCTTTAATAGTGTAATTAAATTACTATATTGTTTTCTTTACCAAATTCCTATCTGTAGGCGTAGCACATGATTGGTACGATAGTACGTCGCCGCGAGATACTATCGTCCCAATCATGTGCTAACCCTAGTGATGGACGACGATTAATTATTATTGTTATTAATAAAACTATCTATGCCATATCGCCCGAGCTCTGGACCTTTGGGAGGCAAGGCGGCAAGACGAACTCAACAGCACAGAGGTCCTTAAAGATCATTTTAATTTAAAAGCACGCGGTGGAGCACATAATAATATATAATAGGCACGTTATGAGATGATCCCCGCCAAGTACAAAGACTTTTGCATTACAGTATATAGCCAGAATATTTATCATTATGGCTGCAATGGGAACTACGTTTAGACTATTAGTAGTCGGTTGGATTATGTTGGATGCACTGGACATGCGAGGGCACTGGACCAAATTGCAAAATTTTGTTTGTCTGTTTCAATATTCTTGCATTTACAGCAATGCTGTAATTTTTTGGGAGCAAATACAAAAAAAACGGTTGTTGTTAGACGGAATTTATTTCACAAGAGACAACAATGGAATAGAACTATAGTGAGGAAGAAAGTGACAGAGAAAGCCACGGGGAAGCAGGTTTCCAGCGCGGAGGCGATCCGCGAGCCCAATGGGCGGCGCCTGCGCTGCCGGGCCTCGTCCATCTTTAGCAGCAACCGCCTGTTGACAGAAATCAGATTACAGACCTGCTTAAACTTTCGAGAATACAAATCAGTTCAAAGCAAACACCAGCTTATGATGATGTCCCAGACGCATTAATCGTCGGTGACACCTGGACAATTCAGGTATTCAATAAATTCTGACACAGAGCCCATCTCTGCTTTAAGTTTGGGTGATACACCAGGTTATAGATCAGGTTTGAAGACTCGAAAGGCTCCTTTCCACTACTCTTGCCAGATGCAATATGTGTTATAAGATGTTACAATGTAAATACCCACTTATTAAATATGTAGTCTTTTAGAAAGATACATAATCGGGAGTGACGCTTTGAACATTAATATTGATTAAAATATTCTGTTATCTTTGCAGTGTACGTACCTGCTCCCGTAATTTTAGGCGCTTTTCTTTTGTAATTTTAAGCAAAAATGCAAT
>JALPQI010027419.1:0-13653 GCA_025490895.1 Thaumatotibia leucotreta
TGTCTCGTTGTAATTGGTCGACCGGCGGCGCGGCACGCAGAATACGCAGATTGCTTTGTTATTCCATTACTTTGTAATTAAAGCTTTGTATTTTGTAAAAGTAGCATTTAAATAACTTTGAATTTAACTGGAAAACGGCGGTGAATCAGACGCTGAAATGAGGATTTTAACATCATCATCATATCAGCCGAAAGACGTCTGAACGTGAACATAGACCTATGTATTGGAACATAGGTCTACAATTATAACATAATTGTTGATAATATTTTGTTCGGTCACCGCGATTGGTATTCACGAAATAAGACTATACTTAAATTAATTTCCTCCTTTGTCAGTAACTCGTAGACCACGAACCCTGTAAAGTGTTCGAAACGTCGGCAGCATTAAATTAGTTAATTAGCCATACACTCCGTTTAAATAGTTTTATTTCATAATTATTGAACTATGTACCGAATTCCTGTAAAACTATCACTGACGATCGATTATCTCCACATAATATTTCATAGTTTTCAGTGCATTTACAACATCTCACACAATAATTATATTTAAACCATCGTAAGACAGAATACCTATAGGTATATTTTCGTGACGTTCACATCTCAGTTCAACATCTCGTTAGCACGGGTTCAGTGCTTGATAATGGAGACCTAGGCTCTCTGAACCATTACGCGTGTAGTAACTAAACGACACGTCACCCGTGAGTTTATGAATCTATGTACTAGTACAAAATGTTTTCAACTTTGAATATGAATTGGCTATATTGAAATAATATTGATACTAAATATAAACTACCTACGTTTTGTCAGAATGAACTAGATCCCTGAACACCACGGCTTGGGTAATTAACAATACACTTCAAACATCCCTTTTTTCTTAAAGTCCTATTCCCATACTGACTTCTCTGGACATACGACCATGTGGTTCTGAAGTCGCCCCGGGCGCTTCCGTCCCGGCGCGGAGCCCCGGTGCCGGCAAATTGGGCCGCTTTCACAGACCAACTCGATGTTGCCAACTTCTGCGGCCTAAAGGATATTTTCTGGCTCAAATTTAATTGGTCCTGATTCAGAAAACTGCTTACGTTTGGAATAAATAAGGACGGGGGTAAGTACGTATCTTCTTAAGATTTTTTTTTCGGTTTAACAAGTTCGGCTAAGTAACGTCTATATAGACGTCGAAGTTCATTGAAAATGCGGGCCGAAAGCGTTAAACAAGTTGTAGCATTCTAGATCCTTTTGAATATTATTGGTGGTGCTTTATGACAACGAAGTAGACGAAGTTAAGATTTAATCAAAGAAACGACAAAATTTCACCACATGAGATTATTTTTATAGTAAAGAGTAGTATTCGTTTTAAAGTAGGTAGTAATAAGAGTAGTCATGCAGTATGGTTTTTTCAACTAAAAAGAAAACCGCTTTATTGTAAGTATAGTTCGAGAAATATTATTTGACCGACTGTTATCTTACTTATGACCTTTTGTTTTGCGTTAACACTTACCTAGACAATCAGCAGTTGAACACTTTTCTATTGTTAATAACGCAAAACAAAAGGTCGTAAGTGAGATAAGAGTCGGTCAAATAATATTTCCCGAATCATACTCTATGTACAAGTAGCTACCTAGTGCTAGTATAAATTGCAGATCCACGGTACATATTTATTCGCCAACGACTCACGTCACTTAATATGTATTAGCTATTTAATTCTCAATTACTTACAGTAATTATCTTGGCAGTGATAAGACTGGTATATTCAACGGTGTACAGCATTCAAGTAAAAAACTGACACCTTGGTTCATTTTCCTAACCAACGCAACTCCAGGGATACCCCACAACTGCAGGGGATGCATCTCGGCCCTATCTCGACTTCCCGGCCTCGCAAATGAGGTAACCTAATGAGGGCACCCTAATCCCCCACAATAAGGTCCAGAATATCTTAAAAGTTAATTAATTAAAACTTGATTAGGCCGCAATTAGTGGCTCTTTACGGTTATGTCTTGGCTAAGAATAGGGGAGTCGTGGGTAGAAGAGAATGGGTCTTTCCAGTATTATTGAGACAATTGATAGGATTTTTAATGGACCGTTTAATTGGGATTCCGCAGTTTTGTTCTAGATAAGATTGGAGATGAAATAGAGCATTTTTGGCTGTTCACTATTTATGTAGTAAAAATGTAAAAATACGGTCTTGGGCAAACACCGCAGTGGTGCATATATTGTTGGGCTATAGTGTAATGTAAATAAAATAGCCGTCACTAAGATATTCCATGACACATTATGGAAACGTTTCGTGAGAGTAGGAGCCCTACTCGTGCCTTCTTTATCGACGTAGCCGTACCATGAATTGGAAATTTAAGTAAAGTATACGTTTGGTTTTAGTCGATGCGTTGTACATTTTATCGCGCTCGCACTCACTGACATATTGGCGCGAGCACCATGGCCTGCTTTACGCAGTAAAATCTAACGTTACCGATATTTTCAGCTACTGGTCCTCAAAGAAGCTGAGTTTCTTTTATACCTTATGTTTACAAGACCATGATGTGAATAAGTGGAATTCTTTTGAGTGTCGCACCAATGGTGATACTAAAATAAAATTCCAGAATGGATAAAGTACAAGTACTTCCGAATTGCACGCTTGTTATTTAAAAAATAATGTGGTGAATATATTTACATCTATGGGGCCGCAAGTAATGCAAATAAACTGTGTTTTTTTTACAGTTTTCAATTATGCAAACAGGTCGGAAGGCACAAGATGGCCACTTTTACTGCCCAGAAACCTTCCTTTATTAATCCCTCCCCTTTTTATTGCAGTATAAAATCCTTGCAATGGGCGCCTTCAGGGTAACACACATGCGGGTTTTACTGTGTGTTTTGTAGTTGATCTAGAAAGATGTACCAGGTTAATACGAGTAAATTAACACTAGTTGGTAGATTTCACTAATGTTGGGAGAATAAGAATACACTTGTGCCCCCCCCCCCCCTAACACTGGACGTACTGTTTATGCCTAGGTGCTGTTTTTTAACAATGACAAAATTGATTCCAGTATAAAAGAACGAAATCCTGGACCTGCGCCTGAAGACAGACGTGGCGAATTTATACATGGTTTAATCTTGGCTAATTTGGCGGGACAAGGTCATTCATGGATATTTTCAGTGCTAAGCTTCCTACAGAAGAGTTTCAATACCGGTATTTTTGTATGGTCTATATCGTGATCCCGGTATTTGAAGGCCACTCACACAAGTATACGTAGATGTCGGCATGAACGTATTTACAAGAGTTCAGCGAATGCCAATTGGGTTTTTTATCGGATCATGCTGCCCTACTACTGCAATTGCCAACCCAGCGTGGCGAATATGGAAATTACTTCCTAATTCGTCTATATGCATAAGAAATAGGAAATGCCTATGTAAAACAATGGACTTAAATAGACTGATGAAAGTGATGATTTTCACTATTTTTCTATCCATCCATCCAAAATACCAAATAAATGAATTCAAATAATTTGACGATTTCTAAGCCAAACAAGGTTGGTGCAAAAAAATGTAAAAAGTCCCATTCAAACTCAAGACGAACTGCGGCCATTGTATGAAAAACTCGCATATCGTTTCTCGACGCCGCAATTGTATAATCATTTCATATTAAATTGAGGACAAGGGGAGGTCTATTTTGGGTGGTTTTTTCTTCGAGTATTGTCAAGTGCGTCCAGCGTAAGTTGAGCCAGGTCCTGTGAAGAGTTACCCCGGTTCTGGTCTGAATTTTCTCTTCTTGGGGGGGAGTGAGGGATCTTAGTATATTTGAGGTAAAGTACAAGGCTGGGTGTGAACTAGTGCACTCTTCACACGTACTACAATGCTCCCTAACTGCCTGCTATTAACCCTGTTCAACCCTTTCGGGAGGGATAGTGATGTTCTTAAATATTTGCTGAGCAACCGCTCTCGCGTTGACCGTTTTGGTCGGCAAATAAACAGCGGCCTTACCGTGAACTTCGAAATTCGTAAATTTCGAAGATTTGTCTGTCACTCCACGAAGGCGTCATTAGAGTGACAGACAAATAATCGAAATTTGCGGATTTCGAAGTTCGCTGTAGTAGGTATTCTGATACTCTAGGCGTTTCTAATTTAGCACAGATAAATATTTACATTATTCGTTTGTTTTGTTTGTTTTTTAGCCTCCGTACTAGGCAGTAGGTAGGTACTGTAGGTAGTGACCCTGCCTACGAAGCTGGAGGTTCCGGGTTCGAATCTCGGCTAGGGCATTATTTGTGATTTCTTTATCACAAATTCCTTGGTCATGGCTGTCTACTGTCTATGTATTTAAGTATCTATGTATATCGTCGACCGTAGGTTCAATTAGGGTAAGGGACAAAATGTCGAAAATGAGTTAAGTATACAGTTTTGTTCAGAATTTTGCGCTCTTTCGAATGGTGTATATAAAAAAATTCTAGCTTTAAAAAAATGTTCCTTACCCTATTTTTTTTTAGGGTGTACCGGATCAAAATAGCTCCAAAAAATAAAGTAACAAGAAAAAAATTCTACACAGCTACTAAGAATTAGTGTAATGTACGTAAGCAACCGAATTTAAACAAGGTAACCGGCCTTGCACTTGGGGAATGACCCTTACGCGGTATATTTTTGATGAGAAAATAACAAAAGTGTTATTACGCTAATAATTTTGGAATCGAAAAAAAATATTTTGCCGATACCCTAAAGTGATTACGTGGATATTGAAATAATTGTTCCTTACTTTAATTTGCTCGCACAGTAATTTATACGATGTGTGCGTTACGCTAATTTTTGTAGTACAATCGACAACACAGCTGTGGATACAGACACAGTGCTAGAAATATGTATACACACCTTTATGTCCAGGCAATAAAGTTCTGTTTACATATTTTTTGCCATTTTGCCTGTGTTCACAGGTGTTGTTGATTGTACTTGACAGAATGAATGAATAATTTAATATACTATAGATACTTAAATACATAGACAGCCATGACCAAGGAACAAATATTTGTGATAAATAAAGACACAAATAATGCCCTCGCCGGGATTCGAACCCGAATTAGTGTAGCTTTAAAACTGGAAGTAGATTCAAAGGTGCAAAGTTTGCGTTGACTTTGACTATGTTGTACAGAGTTGCTGCTAGGAAGACTCAAGATTTTGTAGAAATCATTACACAAGTCTACGAACAAATAAAACATGGAAGCCGCATGCCATACTAAATTGCCTTTCAAAAGCGGTCCTGAATTTTAGTTGACAAATGTCACCACCTCTTCAATGCATTACGGTATTCACGGTATTGAATTTCCATGTCAACCTATAAAAACTTAAACCGCCATTTAAAATTAGTTGTGAATGGTCCTTCAAAGTTTTGATAGGCCATATTCTAGAAATAATTGTCAAAGATGTTGCGCCGAAATATGCGCGGTGTTAAGAAAAGCGCTATGTCCTGCCCATCTTGGCACATTAAACACGTTACACGTCCATGTTATATAATTATTGGTCGCAGACACAAGTGATCAAATTCAGATGTATGGAATCTATTGTGTAGAATCGCGACAATGCATGAACAAAAAATTATCCTAATTGAAGGGGTGTTCTGATTTCACCATTTATTTCCCAATGATACGCCATTTTTATTCCATATATGCTTATTAAAAATTAGAAACAATACAAGTACTTATAATATCGAAGACTTTTGAAAAATTGAAACCTAATATAAATGAATGAATAAAAAATATAAACAAAATCTGTACTAATAGGTAATAATAAAATATGAAGTAATTTCTTCCAACTCTGCCATCATTTCTCATCCAAGGCTTCCAATAACAAAGTTTATTAAGTAAATTATAAAAGGCAATTATAGTGTTTTCAACCGACTTTAAAAAAGGAGACGGTTCTCAATACGACTGTACGCGATTTTGATGTTTTTATTCGAAAGCTGATGGTCCCATTTTAATTTGGTCTAGTTCTGATAATTATAAGTCTCAATTGGCATTAAGCATGTGCATTGTGCACGACAATCGGATGAATAACTCGATACCGCGTCAACCGATTTCCATAAATCAATTTTTAACCGACTTCAGAATAAACCGAACTAGTCCAGTTGGCATCAAGGTCTGATTATGGGATCTTGGAGATATCGGTTGAAGTCGGTTTTTTTTAATGATTATTGATATCGTTTGGCGTACAGAACTCGGAATCGGGAAAAATTATTATATCCGAGACCACGTCACCCATGGTCGGATTTTTCATGGTCATGTTTTCGGGGGGCGTACATTGCGTACAAGCCATGTCACCCCCACGCATCGTGTCCTCGCAGTATATCGGTTGACCATCGCAGCGGCTGAAGCCCGAGTACCCCTCTTACTGGCAACATTGCCCCGGTTTGTCTCCCTCTGACCCGCACGCGTTATCGCAACTTGGCACACGCTTCTCAGCTTCGCTGACAACAGCCACGACGAATAGAAGAAAGAGGGTAGTCTTTAAATGTTTAACAAGGAAAATTTTCCTTAAGGTTCAGATTTGCCTTCATCTATTCTTTTTGAGCTTAAAGTGGTACCGGTACCATAGAACAATTAGAATATCGATAGGTATCCTAGTTCACAATCGAACTATTTCAGTCACTTTTTTATGTCTCTGGCATCTATGGGTATTATTCTCCTGCACGCTTAGAACATGATTGGTGCGACAGTATGTCGCAGCGAGATAGATTTCCCGTCTTTTACTTAGTAATTACATATGCGACATAATATTATTCTGATTTATACTAGCTAATTGAAATAACCCAAGTTATAATAATATACCAATAATAAAGATCTCTTAAAACCGTAGAAATACATTATTTTATTGTAATTTATGTTATGAATGATAAAAATGTTTATCATTTGTGTTAACACTGTCAATTATTTTAAGTATGTTATATTTAACTGATGAAGATCTGTTAAAGAAGAAAAAGAACATTATTTTGGTTTATTTCTGTCATAATTATTTTATATAATTACTGTGTGGTAAAACTATCAAACATAATAACTTACGTTTTACCTGAATACTCAAACGAGATTCTGATGATCTTGGAGATTTTGGATCGAGATCTTGGAATGAAACATAATGTTTCATTCCAAGAAAAGACTTAGCGTAGGTACAGGTTAGGGAATAAGACATTTCAAGTAAACCACACAAACAATAGGACTTGGATTTCCTATACACATTTAAACAAAATAACTTATTTTTTTTCTTATTTTTCAAAACGGATTATCCTTGCACTAAAACTCACGTAGCATATTTTTACAAATACACTAACTTACATTATTTTGCTTTAATTAAAAAAATCATTAAAATACGCTTACTTTATTTTTTTGAAATGATATTGGATCTGTAAACCGAAGTCAAATTAGCGTAAGGGACATGACTAAAAATTGCTACGAGTGTAATCGACGTTAGTAATGAAACACATTAGAGTAACGGACACCAATTTTCCTTATTATTTAGTCTACGTAAATAAATACAATTTAAGCGGAAAGAGCACCAAAATATAAGAATACGTGTGAAATCGGAGCCAGAAAAGCTCAAATACAATAAAAGTTATGAGCGAATAAGCAGAAAAAAAAACTTTGTCGGGCTCTCCTGCAAAGTCGTATTTTGTCCCTTACCCTAATTGAACCTACGGTCGACGATATGTAGATAGATATAATAGATAGATATCTATTATATTATATACATCGTCGCCTAGTACCCACATCACAAGCCTTAATTGAGCTTACCGTGGGACTAGGTTGATTTGTGTAAGATGTCCCAAGATATTTATGTATTTATTATTCGTATGATTTAAAAGGGGATTTTTACCATATAATTTGCAATTATGGAGCACCCAATATTTCAGCACTGTTGCAAAAGCCATCTTCACGGAGTAGATAACTGAGTAGTAACATATTGTAGTGAGTCTAGCCATTCTGCCATGCTGCAATCGTATACGATAAGCGATAAGTAATAAATGTAGGAGCATGACAGATTCGTACGAAAAGTCAAATGACCATTCCCATACATTATTATGGTCACGTTACTTATTGCTTATCGTATACGATGGCATCTTCCCACAAACCCAGACGAAGAATTTTAACCATTTATTCAATCAACTCAATGACATTAAATAATAAATGGACGCACCAAACAAAAAAACCAAGAAAAGTGGCACTAAAAGTCATTTCTATCATGTTTCAGTTGAAGCTAATAACGCTCACTTACAATAAACTATAATAAAAAAACTCAAAGAATAAAAAACTTTGTGAAGTGAGCAATAAGTGTCAAATTTGCGAACAACACCGCAAAATAGTAGAAACTTTTTATGTATAAGGAATAATGATGCTATACCGTAAGGTGACCAAATGTCAACTGTCAGAACTGAATAGCGGAGCAAGGACCGCAATATTTACTTCTGAAGCCCATTTGTCAGCCTCTGTAGCCTAGTTGGTAGTGACCCTGCCTACGAAGCTGGAGGTTCCGGGTTCGAATCCCGGCGAGGGCATTCTTTGTGTATTTATTTATCACAAATGTTTGTTCCTTGGTCGTGGCTGTGTATGTATCTAAGTATCTATACGTATTTATCTATTATATATATCGTCGCCTGGTACCCACATCACAAGCCTTAATTGAGCTTACCGTGGGACTAGGTTGATTTGTGTAAGATGTCCCAAGATATTTATTTATTTTTTATTTATTTTATTTATTTTTTGGGGCCATTTTTTTGAGCTGTTTGGGGATCCACTTATATATTCTAAATCAATGAATCAACTACTAATTAATAACATGTTCATCCCAACCCTATCTGGTACTCGCCCGCGGCCGATTGGGTCACCAGTCGTCAAACGAAACTCAACTTAACCGCCTTCGTTATGAAGTTTTAATTTCCGTGAGACTAATTTTAAGCAGCGGCCCTTCCGCGAACTTCGTAATTCGCCACGAAGGCGTCTTTAGACAGAGGCAATCCTCGAAATTTGCGGATTTCTAAGTTCGCATCCAGATGCTTAGCCAAGTTGCCAATCGCTAACGCTTAGTAGCGTATCGTAGTTTTCCCTCTCTGTCACTCTTTCATATTAGCGCGACAAAGACAGTTAGCTGCCTTTCGCTTTCGATTGACGATTGAGCGTTAGCGATTTTCAACTTTGCTAAGCATCCTGTTCCAATACCATACCCTATGGCTACGAAATAAGGATCCAAATTGAAGATTGTTGAAAGCAAAGGGGGTGCAATGAGTTTGGTTTTTCGTAAATGGGTCAAAATTCTTTTCGGTGTCTTATTTTGTGTCCCTAAAAGACGTGACACAGTTGTGATTTTTGTATATGAGATGATGTTTTGTGTCTAATTTTTGATGTATGGATTAAAATCTAGCGTGAAAAAGAAATACAAGTGCACAGGTTTTTTTTATACACTGAGTCGAAACAGCAACTAAAAGCGTGACAGAGTGGTATGAAACAAGACAACGAAAATAATTTTGACCCAAATCGATGATTTGTAAGACTAGCCAAGATGGCATTCTGCAATCGTATACGATAAGCGATAAGTGACGTAACCACAATAATGTATGGAAATGGTCACGTGACTTCTGTCATTTTCATACATCAAGGACTTGTCGTATCGGATTGTAGAATAGAATCTTGGCTAGGCCTGCTGACATTTTAGTTCTTTCGTAAGAGCCTACTTTTACAACCGACTTCAAAAAAGGAGGAGGTTCTCTATTCGACTGTATGACGTACCTATGTTATTTATTTATTCATTTTTTTTAAATATTTTTTAAACAACAAACATACTTAAATCATTATGTCTCATCCTCATGATTTTCGAGTGGATGAACCGATTTTGATAATTCTTATTTTATTTGAAAGCTGATTGATGCTTAACCGACATGACTGTCCCATTTCAATTTGGTCCAGGCCTACTACCGCGAAAATCGAAATTCGTAAATTTCGAGGTGTTTTCTCTGTCACTCAAACGAAGACGTCATTAGAGTGAGAGAAACAAATTCTCGAAATTTACGAATTTCGATTTTCGCGGTAGTAGGCCAGGTTCTGACAATGGCTATGAGAAAACCATATTAAGTAATAAAGCAATAATATATGTATTAACTTTTATAGCAACAACTTAAACCTGTGAAGTTTTTTTTTTATTATGCCAATTATTTTTATTATCCAACAAAAATACACACAATTAAAACTACACATAATATCAATAATATTAATAGTTAAATGTCATTTACAGCGTAAAAACGATTATCAAATTGGTTACGCAAACATGAAGATACTTTAAATTTTCGTTATTTTCACTATTAATAATTTATATAATAAAAAATGGTCAATAAGACTTTAAAAGCGATGGAGTAAAATGGCGGCTAGTAAAATATGATTAATTAGAACAATGAACTCTTATATTATACTCATTATTTTTTATATGATTACCTTGTTACCGAAATAAATCTAAAAATGTTAATTTAAACTATAATATATCGCAATATCTAAAAATATGGATTTATAAGTATTATGGTTCTTTTCTATGCTCGTTGACCTCAGTAAAGCCTCCGAGCGAGTTGGTCTTAAAATGAACATGGATAAGACGAAAATCATGTCAAATTCGCATGTAGCACCAACTCCCGTAATAATCGGAGACTTTACAATCGAAGTTGTAGACGAATATATATACCTAGGACAAACTATCCAGTTAGGTAGGTCAAACTTCGAGAAAGAGGTCAATCGTCGAATCCGACTCGGTTGGGCAGCGTTCGGGAAGCTACGACACATATTTTCGTCCAATATTCCGCAGTGTTTGAAGACGAAAGTCTTTGATCAGTGTGTGTTGCCAGTGATGACATACGGTACTGAAACGTGGCCGCTTACGATGGGCCTCATAAGAAGGCTCAAAGTCACCCAAAGGGCAATGGAGAGGGCTATGCTAGGAGTCTCTCTGCGTGATCGGATTAAAAATGAGACCATCCGCAGCAGAACCAAAGTAACCGAAATAGCTCTCCGAATCGCTAAACTGAAGTGGCAGTGGGCGGGGCACATTGCGCGTAGAACCGATGGCCGTTGGGGCGGGAAGGTTCTCGAGTGGCGGCCACGTACCGGAAGGCGTAGCGTGGGTAGGCCCCCCACAAGGTGGACTGATGACCTGGTGAAGGTCGCAGGAGTCCGCTGGATGCGGGTGGCGCAGGACCGGTCATTGTGGCAATCTTTGGGAGAGGCCTATGTTCAGCAGTGGACGTCTTTCGGCTGATATGATGATGGTTCTTTTCATGAGTTTTCCATGATTTCAATTCTGATAATTTTTTAACTAAAAATAAACACATATTTAATCGTTAGCGATACGGTTCCTTAATTTTGCTGACTCACGTATCAGGCCTTGTGGCGCAACGGATAACGCGTCTGACTACGGATCAGAAGATTCCAGGTTCGAATCCTGGCAAGGTCGCACTTGCTTTGTTTTTTGTCACCTTCTTTACTTTTATAACTTTTTACACATTTATGAAAGTGCTTTTTAGACGCCATTCTCTTAAAGAAACAAAGGAATTGTATGATTTTTTATTTATACGATTTTTATTGATTGTTACAATGTAATCAATCAATAATCATAAAACAAGGAATACCTTTAGACTAAATTCTTCTGTAAAAGTTGTATTTTTTTCTTATTTAATATAAACCTATTTATTAATGTAATACCTATATTGTGCGAAAAACATCGTATATAAGGCAGACTTAATGTTGTAGCTGAATTATATATACTCTTCCTTGTTGTAGGTAATGTCGGTACATTTCATAGCTTATTATTTAGTTTTGATTTGATAGTCTACTTTAGATTTAATTATTACTTATGTTGTTATACCTTTTATATGCACAATTTGTACCGTTTTATAAACACCTTTTCCAGTACTTAATATCCTACCACTACTTCCTATTTATAAATATTAGAATAACTAATATAAAATCAAAAGGAGGCTGTTATTCATAATTTTTTTATATTCCTTGGCAAAGTAACAATTCTATTCCTGTCAGACATTATTCATGACAACAAAAGACATCACAACAAAAAAAAAAAATAGACCCTTCAGTTATGGAGGCGTTACAGCTACTATTTAATTTAGTTAACCCTTCATAGCATTGTGGCGCAAATCGCTGATGGGATAAAAGCCATTATTTGAGGCACGGTTGTGACACTGTTGTGACAGTGTTTAGTGACACTTCCGAAGTGACTAAAGAAAAGGTCTATTATACTCAAATAACATAAGAATACTACTTGTAAGTGGTCCATTCTTGATACATCGTCGGTTTTGTAGTTGGTATTTTGAACCCAAGAATTATTAACATTTTCAATACACCCTTGAAACAGATTCCATTTTTAGTCAGTTTGTTTAAAAAAATAAAATATTAGCCCTTTATAGGGCACTGGTCTCAAAAATGATCACCCTGTAGCACTATCTAGGTATTTGTATTTTTTTCTTGTGTAGAATTTTTTGTACTATATTAGGACGTTGAGGCTTAAATCCAGGAGTTATGCCCGTTATAGGGTTAAAGAATAAAAAATAGCTATTAATGATTATATTATTAAATACAAAAGATTACAGAAAGAATATCAATAATATTAAGTAAGTATGGTAGGTACCTGGGCTATATTTTGGATTCAAAGATAATTTTCGCATCGTGGGTAAGCCCCCACAAGGTGGACTGACGACCTAGTGAAGGTCGCAGGAATCTGCTGGATGCGGGTGGCACAGGACCGGTCATTGTGGCAATCTTTGATGGAGGCCTATGTTCAGCAGTGGAAGTCTTTAGACAGATATGATGAATAATTTGTTATTATTTAACTCATAAATACATATAAACCAGGAACTATGCAGGCCGTTTCAGAAAAAATGAGGTACCCAATTAGATACAACATGGGAGAATTGTCAAAACGAGTTCAAAATCGGTGCCCTTTGCCTTTGGAGCGATCACTACATAGATTTAAATTTCTTAAAAAAACTTAATTTGATATATTTAAATAGCAAGCGATAGTATAGTTTCATAAACCGAAGATTTTGCAGTGAACATTTCATGGTTAATTAGCGTCATAAAACAGACAACAATGGAAACTAATTACCTACATTTTAAAGAAACGCAGACAATTCAGTCAATTAATCAATTCGTGAAATACAGGGTAATTCTTTATTATCTAACCGTTAAAATTTTAGAGAGTTAATTCTGAAGTCATATTGATGAACTTTTACTATGGCACCGACATCCGATTGGAGAAAAAAAATCGATGTTCCATACATTCCGCCTAATGTCTCGGGTTTGAATGGAACATCAGATTTTTAATCCCGCATCGGATGTCGGCCTCATACTAAAACTTCATCAATACGACCTCCAAAGGCTACGAATTAACCCATAAAAATTTGAACGGTGAATGAAAAATCATCCTGTAAAATAATCAGATATTTTTGATCCTAAAATTCCAGGAAGCAATAATTTATAAAATTATGACGCCTTTACGTGTTCCTTCCCAGAATCGAATGTTTTTGAAGACATCATCAAGATTCGAGTGTTTGTATAGGCTACTGTATTCGGAATCGTCTTTAATTTTGCTCCATCTTTTTAAAATGAATGACTGAGGCAAATGGCGTAGCTATTTATTATACCAA
>JALPQI010027420.1:0-11136 GCA_025490895.1 Thaumatotibia leucotreta
CATCAAAATTATGAACAAGCAGGTTTTCTAGCAGAACCTTAGCAATCTCGTTACAAAACCAACTTTTAAGCCAACTGTTAGGGAGGAAATATCAAGATTTAATTTAGTCCTTTAGATTTCTGTATAAATTTTATACATAAACAAAGACTTACAATTTCTCAAAGGTTAGCTGGAAGAGATCCCTTATAGGGATAAGTTCGCCTTTGTACTTATATTTCTTTATAACTGTGTTGTAACATATACCGTGTACAATAAAGTGATTTACTACTACTACTACTACTTACAATCAGTTTCAATGGTTTTGTTTGTCGCTTTCGCTCTTATAGACATATTAATAAGACCGAAAGGGGCAAACAATACTAAGCGGTTTGCTAAGTTAAGAGATGATGAGTAAGGCGATTAGAATAGAGTGTAGTGAGAGGAGGCAAATTCCAATTTCCAACTAGCAAAGTTTAAACTACCTAAAATATTATGTTGCACCATTTAAGTTAAGTTAAGGATTAATAAAAAAGTATTACTATATCAAATAGTATATAATGTAATTAATGTAGATTGAAGAAACTGATTATAAGTCTTTGTTCGTGTATAAAATGTATACAGAAATCTAAAGGACTAAACTAAATCTTGATATTTCCTCCCTAACAGTTGGCTTAAAAGTTGGTTTTGTAACGAGATTGCTAAGGTCCTGCTAGAAAACCTGCTTGTTCATAATTTTGATGATGGTTATGTGCGAGGCACTCATATTCCTACTCCAATACCGACCGGGTACTGTATTAGGAATTTTCTTTCCTATTACATTACCGGCACATGGCGTTGGTTTTGTTCAAGGAAACAAAATTCCTACTACATTACCCGGTTTTGTAGTAGGAATAATTTGTCCTCTCCCAGTGCTGGTTATGTAACTTGGTAATGGACGGGGAACAAGGGGAATTTTTATCACTAATTGTATGAATAGAATGCTTAGAAACTATATATGAGAGATATTAAAAGAAATGCCATTATTATTAAATCTAAAATCGAAGCCATAGTTCCTTAGAACAGGTTTCGATATTTCTCATAGTTTGTAACTTCCCCATACAAAGTCAAAGAACCGGCGGAGGCACTGAAGTATTGAAGAATAAAACTTCATTGTTTAAAAATAATGCATTTCATTAATTTTATATATCATGTTTCTTAGTAACATTTACTACTTAAGAGCTACACAGCCATCCAAAGGGAAACAATTTTTTTTAAATGCCCATGTTCGATTCCTGGGCCCCGTGTACCTACACGTATTTTTGTAAGTACCTACATATATAAATGCAGTTTTTCGTTTGACTACAATCGATGTCATGGTTTCTCAGACAAGATTTTGCAATCTGTTATGGTTTCCAAAACCCATTTGGATTGATCATCCTGTATATATTATATGTATTGGTACTTGTACTTACAGTACCTTTCGGTAATAATTGATAAGGAGACTTTCTGCTGGACCAACGAGTATTTCAGTTTTATAAATATTGCGCTAGAAAACAAAGTATATAAATCCAGTAGGTCTACATTCGTCTACCGATTTCTCCAAGATCATCAGACCCCGACTTGGTGCTAACGGAACCAAATCGGGATTATATCCAATCGATTAAAAACAATTTTTGAAATCGGTTCACGATTCTCGGAGATATCGAGTAACATAAAAAAACAGTCGCATCGCAAAACATCCTGCTCTTTTGAAGTCGGTTAAAAATAGATGATATTATCACTAAAGATCAGTCTCTTCAAAACAAGGCTTGTGTAGCGTAATATTGCAGCAATTGAAACGTGAAGAAGTTGATGCTAAAACAGAATACCAGCAGTCAAATAAAACAAGCAAAAGAAAAAAAATATTTTTTTTTAATTATTGATTATTTTCTATAAGTAGTGTCAAATTAATTATGTGTCATTAAATGTACTATTATGAAATAAATAAATTATAACTTTTAAAGTAAAGAAAAAGATTATAAATATTAGATGTCATATACCAAAGAAAAACGACCAAGATCACCTATGTCCGAGGTGGGGATCGAACCCACGTACTCAGCTTTCGCGGCTGATGCCTGTACCCCTCGGCCACTCGGTCTTAGCAACCACCGGTCAAATTTCTCGGGTATATGCAATCCCTTACAAGGCCAGGCGCCTTTGACCATTCTCTGAGGGTAAGCAATACATGCCTGCACCTCCTATTCAGAATACTTTACAGTTTTCTAGAATAGCTAGAGAGAACTGGTGCTGCCATCTATTGAACATATTGCGAAAGTACAAATTAAATTATTTATTAACTAAATATTTTGATTTGTACTTTTAATTTTTCTCCAGTAGTCACACTACTTAATACTATATAAATTATAAATATTAGATGTCATATACCAAAGAAAAACGACCAAGATCACCTATGTCCGAGGTGGGGATCGAACCCACGTACTCAGCTTTCGCGGCTGATGCCTGTACCCCTCGGCCACTCGGTCTTAGCAACCACCGGTCAAATTTCTCGGGTATATGCAATCCCTTACAAGGCCAGGCGCCTTTGACCATTCTCTGAGGGTAAGCAATACATGCCTGCACCTCCTATTCAGAATACTTTACAGTTTTCTAGAATAGCTAGAGAGAACTGGTGCTGCCATCTATTGAACATATTGCGAAAGTACAAATTAAATTATTTATTAACTAAATATTTTGATTTGTACTTTTAATTTTTCTCCAGTAGTCACACTACTTAATACTATATAAATTATAAATATTAGATGTCATATACCAAAGAAAAACGACCAAGATCACCTATGTCCGAGGTGGGGATCGAACCCACGTACTCAGCTTTCGCGGCTGATGCCTGTACCCCTCGGCCACTCGGTCTTAGCAACCACCGGTCAAATTTCTCGGGTATATGCAATCCCTTACAAGGCCAGGCGCCTTTGACCATTCTCTGAGGGTAAGCAATACATGCCTGCACCTCCTATTCAGAATACTTTACAGTTTTCTAGAATATATAAAGTATTCTGAATAGGAGGTGCAGGCATGTATTGCTTACCCTCAGAGAATGGTCAAAGGCGCCTGGCCTTGTAAGGGATTGCATATACCCGAGAAATTTGCCCGGTGGTTGCTAAGACCGAGTGGCCGAGGGGGACAGGCATCAGCCGCGAAAGCTGAGTACGTGGGTTCGATCCCCACCTCGGACATAGGTGATCTTGGTCGTTTTTCTTTGGTATATGACATCTAATATTTATAATTTATATAGTATTAAGTAGTGTGACTACTGGAGAAAAATTAAAAGTACAAATCAAAATATTTAGTTAATAAATAATTTAATTTGTACTTTCGCAATATGTTCAATAGATGGCAGCACCAGTTCTCTCTAGCTATTCTAGAAAACTGTACAGTATTCTGAATAGGAGGTGCAGGCATGTATTGCTTACCCTCAGAGAATGGTCAAAGGCGCCTGGCCTTGTAAGGGATTGCATATACCCGAGAAATTTGACCGGTGGTTGCTAAGACCGAGTGGCCGAGGGGTACAGGCATCAGCCGCGAAAGCTGAGTACGTGGGTTCGATCCCCACCTCGGACATAGGTGATCTTGGTCGTTTTTCTTTGGTATATGACATCTAATATTTATAATTTATATAGTATTAAGTAGTGTGACTACTGGAGAAAAATTAAAAGTACAAATCAAAATATTTAGTTAATAAATAATTTAATTTGTACTTTCGCAATATGTTTAAAGAAAAAGATGTTAATAAAATATTCTAATGTACTCTCACTAAGTATGCCCCTTCAATACAATTTCGATCTTTCGGATATCACACGGACAAAGTCGCTGAGAAAATTAATTTTGATCGTTGAAATAAACAGTTTTTTTTTATTAATACAAGGCGAAGCTATTGCAAGTAAGGAGTGAACTTCTTCAGAAGTTGAGCCATAACCTTATGTCCGCCATGTTGTTGACTTTTAAGCGCGACACTGAAAAAAGTCTTTTGACTACTAGTTCCCTAGCAGAAGACCTATTTCTAAAGCGTATTTGCCCCAAGGTTGTCCCCCCATAATTAACCTTATTTTGAATAAGTAAATCAGTGCTACTGTAACCTTTCCATGACTGTGTACAAGCGGACTCACAAAGAGCTCGTTACGGCCCTAATCTGCGAGTGCTAAATAACTTAACAGCCCAAACTCCTTTAAGCGCCGAGCCTGTTAACTATTCCAATGCTACACAATTATGCTGACTCGCTAATGGCGTTGCGTTATAAAGGGTTAATTGCTATCATTCATCAGATACATTTTGAGGTTTTAACCCCGGAGTGTCATTTGTAAATATCTTATACCTACCTACTTAACCTAAACTCCGCGCCATAATTATATTCCAAAAAACTTTGCTCACTCTCTGCCATTTCATTTGTAATTCTCGGAAGGATGGTACATTGAATTTTTTTTACATTAGATGATTTAGAATTTAAAAAGATAATAATCTGAAAGAGAGACGTATCCGTAAAATAAAGACGACATAAAAAGTAGGTGGGTAGTGCCTACTTGCTTATCGGTATGGGAAGTTTGTTAGATACACTCATAATATGTTACGCTTCTATAATTACATTTCGATACAAGTGTAAAAAATTTTTTTTTCGGGTGAAAGTTGGAGCCCGCGTGAAACGAGGGCGACAATCACCCGAGTTAAAAAGAAGTTTTTACAAGTGCCTTAAAAAGAGAAATTTGTGCACGCGAAGCAAAGTTTACTTTTCCGCAGTTAGGAAAATTTAATGTTTGCTAATTCAACTAAAACCTGTGCAGACAGCACTTGCTTATTGGCGTGAAGTATCAATATCAAGTCCTTATATATATGTCCGTTTCAGGCCATAGAGATCGTCTCAAAACCGGATAACTACTAAGATTACGCTTTCTATTTACCTAAACGATACTAGGTAACTAAATAGAGATCCGGATTTCCGTAACGCTTTCATTTATGTCCATATATATTCTAAGAATCGCTTAGAGTCCATTACATTTTATTATGACTTCCGTTCTACAGAGCAAATCGCGTCTGCCGGCTCGCGGCGAGGTGACAGTTTCCGCCCGATTGGCTTCGTCTCGATTAGATACCAGCCTGAACATAAAGGGGTTTATACATAAATTGTTAGAAAAAAGTCACCACTGACATTTCAACAAGAGGATACACCTGTAAGTTCATACCTGGGTTGTTTGTAGGGGAATATACACATACAAAGACGTCTCTAACTCAAGGTCCATCCAGGTATGCAAGAAGACGTTTTTCTCGTAGATGCTCTCATTTTGTACCGAACAAATCACACTTGAGATAAGTACAGCGCACCGCAATTCATCATATCAAACCACGTCTAAAAATAGACACAGCACAATTTGATTTTAACAAACATCAACAAAGTAATCAAAGCGATTGCAGTTTATTGGCGGAACAATGCAGAGTATGCCGTACAATAAGATCTCAAAGCACGCCCCTATTCCAATACAAATGCAATTATCAATTATCCACTAACAGTATAAAGACTCAGGAAATGCGTGTAAGAAGGAGATACAACCAGTTGAGATTGCCGAGGCAAATTGTCCAATGTCAAGGGTGATATCGACGCAAGGTCTTGCGGTCTTCCCAATAAGTACGCTTGTACACAAAAGCTTTATCGATTACGCGGAGTGACTAGACACTACCACACTGTACATAATATGTAACAAAGTCGCTTCCCGCTGTTTATCCCTATTGCGTTTATCTTTACAACTTCGCAATATTTTTTTAAAGTAATTCAAGAGTAAGGTTTAAATACTTGTAACCTCTGTGAAGCCAGGACGGCCGCTACAGTTTATAATGCCGATTGAGCTCTTAACACCGCTGCTGTGTCTCTCGTAATGATTAACTAATTACATGCTCCTGAAACGTACAATTTTTTTTACATGAATGATGGCACGTGGAAGGGCAGAGTCAAGTTACATCTTAGAGTACTAGTAGTTGTAGTTATCTTATTTTTATATATTACATTTACTTAAGCGTAAGTACGTTCAATAGATTGTATTTGTCTGTATTAGGCTTACAATAAATTTTGATTTGTATAATGAATATTATAAGCGACACTACTTAAGGGGAGTGTACGAGTTTTCAGTTTTATTTATAACCGTTTTGACGTATCAAATTTAACAATGCGAAACCCAAGAAATTAAATAGGTAAGCATTTGTTGTTCCCATTTCTATTATTTGGATAATTCTATCTTATTTACACTCAGAATAACGAGATTTTTCGGTCTTCGTATTATTAGATACACTATCGATTTATGGGATGAATTTAACAGAAGTTACAAAACCGAAAAATTGAGAAAATGTTTTGTATTCTGTAAAAAAAATATTCTATAAAATTGGAATCCAATCTTAGATAAGAATACAATATTGTGATACCAATGTGTATGCCACAGCTCAGTGGAATGAAAAGTAGGTGCTTATACTTATATGCATACCTACATATTATACACGAATACATATATAGCACAATAGCGAATATTTTCAGAAAAAGACGCTCTCTTTTGGCTTCAATCCTTTTTTGTATGTAAAAGTTAATTCATCGCAAATGAAACTATGAACATTTTTATAAATGAGCTTTTTTCATTCGCCTGTCGCGCCGAACCAAAATGTCGTATGTCTAAAGGAATTGTATAATGGTTAAGACATTTATGGCTTAAAACAATAGTGCGTGTCGCGGTCAGTTCGTGCGGCTCGATACAAAATTACAAATGTAACCACTATGGTCACGCATACACGCACTGGGTCCTTTATAGTTCTTAATGCCTATTTACTGAATTCATTCATTTTTTCTTAAGATAATGTAACTCGTTTCGTAATCGTTAATACTATTGGATATAAACCATTCATTTAGAATTCATTAACATGGCGTACCTGATGTTATGCCAATATTTAGATTAAATCTTTGAGATTACCTCAATTTAGAAAGTGTTTGAACGAAAATACCCTCAAAATGTCACACCAAAGTTCCAAGAAGATATTCTATCACTAGCATAAAATAAACGAAGCTAAAGCTAATTTGGAAACTTTTGTAACACTTTGTAACTTGTCCTGATAAGTAGGTCAACCTTAAAACCAGACTGCAAAAGCTGGCAATGACTGTTCACATTTCGATTTTAACACGCTTCAATTAAATTTGAAATAATTGAAGTACATTCACTTCAAATATTATGTCGATTCGATTTTATGTCCGAGGCATAAGGATCAAACTATTTAACATATTTTTGCTGCTGAATCGCTCATTTCAGATTTTTGGGTAAATAATTTATCATCACAAAACTGAATGCCTTGCGGCTACCAGCCAGACATGACACCCAATTACCATGACAAGGCCACATCCTCTTGTAACATAAGTCATAGGTAGGATAAAACCTCACATTCGAGTAAGTCAGAATCGATCAAATTTTTAACGCCTCTGGTTACCATAGTGAATGTGTTCATGTGGGGGCACGGTTACCCTCTATTACAAAGCTCAAGGGTATCACAAGATTCAGTTGTCAAACTGGGACAGTCAACGTCATGGGGTCATGACATCTGTGGTCAACGTGTTAAATTAATTTTATTTTCATTACGTCTAATGTAATCTACTGTTATGTATGATTGGTACGGATCGCATCGTAATCTTATGTCTTGACACAAGCACAGTTAAGTAAGCATGATTCACTTAGTGACCGTTGCGAGCTAAGTTGAGCAATGATCCTCTTCCTGTTGAGAGTTAAGAGTTGCAATGCGTCCACATCCTGTGGCAAAATGTATTTATTAAAACAAGACGCAGCCCTAAATAATCGTTGATCCTCATGCTAAGTTAGTAGACGTTTATGAATAAGAGGGTTAGTTTCTGGAATTATAAATGCCCCCAATTTTTTAATACAATGGGGAAGCCAACCGCGAGAGTACTATACTTATGTCTTAATCGTAAATTTTTGTATGCATACAATGACATGATGTATGTATGTATGTATGGAATACGAACATACTATACATCATCAGCCTATGAAGCCCGCTGCTTGACAAAGGCCTCTCCTTAGCCTATGTGTATTATGGACAGAATTTGTTTTTTTTTTTTTTTTTTTATCAGCCTAGATTTGTGTCCCACTGCTGGGCAAAGGCCTCTCCCCTCAAACTCCATGACTCCCGAGTGTGTGCTTCCTCCGGCCAGTTGTTAAGAAAGGCATCCAGGTCGTCCCGCCATCTCCGTTTGGGTCTGCCTCGTCCACGCCTATTTTGTGGCATCCACTTGGTGGCTACGCTAGCCCACCTATCCGGGTGCATGCGGCAGACGTGGCCAGCCCAGTCCCACTTGAGCCTAGCAGTTTTCTTACCAACGTCAGCGATGCGGGTTTTTGAGCGCAGTGTGGTGTTCCGAATGCGATCGGTCCTCCTGACACCTAGGATACTACGCTCCATTGCCCGCTGGCAGATCTTCAATTTGGACTTCTGAGTCTCAGTGAGCGACCATGTTTGGGCACCGTAGGTTAGGACAGGCAGAATACACATGTCAACGAGTTTTCGCTTAAGTGACAATGGAAGGTTACCCTTCATTAGCTCTTTCATGGACCAGTAGCTCTTCCAAGCGTTTTCGACACGGCGTTCGACTTCTTTGTCTTGCCTGTTGCTGAAAGAGACTAGCTGGCCCAAGTAAATATACTCGTCAACATAGTGTATGATCTGCCCATCTACCTCAACCCTATGTTTCGTGCTATTGGTCATCACCTGAGTCTTGGCACGGTTCATCTGAAGTCCAACTTGAAGACTTGCATTGCTCAGGTCTTGGAGCATTTGCTGGAGTTCTGCGGCAGAAGAGGCAAAGAGAACTATGTCATCGGCGAAACGGAGGTTTGACAACTTCCTGTCGCCCATGACCATTCCCCTAGCCTCCCACAAATTTGCTAGGCCCTTGAAAATTTCTTCCAGGGTGCTGGTGAATAGTTTTGGAGATAACGGGTCTCCCTGCTTGACACCTCTCTGTATCTTGAACGACGGACCGGATGACTCAAGCTTAACGTCGGCTGTACTATTATTATATTTTTTTTTATTTTAAAGGTATACAGAATCGTTAAAACCAGGAGTAAATTTTCATCGCTGCTTATTCCCGGGACATCCCGGGAATTTCAGAACCAGATTTTCCGGGGAGAATCCCCCTTGCAAGCTGTCACTGAAAAAACTACAATACTCGTAAAATGCATGTCGTTGCGGCTAAAAAGCAGCTAGTATTTTATACTGTCGAACAAAACCAAACGTTACTACGTCAGTACTAACTTACCAAGTCAGAGTTGCATACACAGTTACCTATTTTCATCACACCTGTTCGGTAAGTGCGCCAATACGCTGCGGTGATGCGCGCCGTAGGTGCGTCATTACGTCCTAGTAGGCCGTTAAGGATTTTCATACAACATTACGTCGCACTAGCGCGGTCCGGCGCACGCCGCGCGCCGCGCCCAGATTTCTTTTATGAAAATGATGAAATTAAGTCATCCCTGATTTAGACCATTTTAGAGTAGTTTTGTGAAAATATATTGTTTTATTTACTTTTTTGCATCACAGGTGTGATGAAAAACATTGTGTGTACCACGGGCGGTACAAGAATTATGAACTCGTGTGAAGTAAAGCCCGCGCCTTCGGCTTGGGCTTTACTTTCACACTCGTTCGCAAATTCTTACTTACCGCCCTAAATACACAATGTACTATTACTGCGGTGCGTTTGTAGCGAGAATGAGCGATTTTTTCTAAGTAACAGCAATACATATATTATATGAAATAAGACGTTATGATCTCGACTATACACGTAGACCTCACCTGGTAGCATCTGGCTCGATCTAAGTCGTGTAATAACACTCCAGTTCCGCGTCTGCCATTTGCTAGATGATTGCGCATTCATGTCACCGTCACAGCTGTACAGCGAAAATTGATTTCGACGTACGCAAGGCAATATCAATAGTAGAATCACGACCGCTGTACTCTATCGGATATTCGCGAGTCGCGTATGATGCTTGAGTCGTAATGCCGCTATGAATGCATAACAGCCTAATAGTTATTTATGTGGCTGGTGCATAATGAGAGGCATTACACACGAGTGTGGTTTTACGAAACGAACTGCAGGTGAGTATCATAATAGCATCACACGAGTGCCTAATTATGTACAGTGACATAATAAATATCTTGGGACATCTTACACAAATCGACCTAGTCCTACGGTAAGCTCAATTAAGGCTTGTGATGTGGGTACCAGGCGACGATATACAGGGTGTGGCCTGTAATAGGAGCAAAAAATGAAACGGTACACTAATAACCCAATAAATAGTCATAATTTAATAGTTAAAACTTAAAAAAAAAAATTTTTTTTGCAAAAACAAAACATTTTTTTTTCCTTTGTTTTATGTAGTTTTACTGTAGTCGACTTATACCAAAAAAGTTGAATCGGTGTAATACAAAAAAAATTTTTTTTTTGCTAAACCAGTTAAAAAACCATGAGTTCAAAAAAACTTTTTAGCTCATTTAGTTTTATGTCCACTGAACTACCAATATGTTTAATCATTAATAAGGTACAATGGTGTGATACCTAGATACATCACTCATAGGTCGTAACTTTAACATACTGTTTCTCCTTAATGGATAACTTTAAAACACTGGGACCTTTTGCGAATAACTAGAGGCAGTCAGAGGAGTCTTCCATTTGATTTTTTGCTCCTGTTACAGGCCACACCCTGTATATAATAGATAGATACATATACAGGGTGTTCGTTTCGATTTGCGATAAATTAGACAGGTTACTTGGGCCATTAATAGAAGTTGTCTGGTATATCGGCTTTTGGAAAATTAGATAAAAAATATATTTTTTTGTTTTCATACATAATAAATGAAATGGTAAGTGTGAGAGAACCTTAAGAATAAAATAAAAGTTAATCTCAGGTGACTGACGGTACATGTCAAAATAAGTAACATTAGAATGTAATAAAGGTTGCAATACACATGTTCAGTGATTAAACTTATTTTTTTAATAACTCAATAACGGTAAGAGTTAAAACACTAGTTTCTTAGAGAAATTTATTATATTTGACCTAAATAAGCTTCCCTTAAAGTTATAGCATATGAAGAAAAACA
>JALPQI010027422.1:0-10229 GCA_025490895.1 Thaumatotibia leucotreta
TGCGATTTCAATAAAACTTACACCATTCTGAGGGATATTTCAATGACGTTTTAGGCGGTGTAAATTTGTTTTAGTAAGGATTTTACATGTTTTTATTATTTTGTTTTACTTAGACGTGTCGAGCCTTACCCCAATGACCATGATACCGGTTTTTAAGACACTTTTTTAATGAGATGCTATGAACATCATTCGGTTATAAAACTATTTTATTTTATAGCTTCTAGTAATTGAAGATATTTCCGTTATTTTTAAGTACAAATTACGTGATATCCTTTACTTTAATCATAAATGAGTAGGCATCGAAAAAAATCGTAAACTCTAAAATTGGAATTTCGAATATTGTAAAAATCATAATTCAATCAATAATATTGTTCTTCAATTATATGTAAAAAAAAACGCAAAACTGACTAAATTAAATATCCCGGCCATATTCAAGTACGGCTTTCAAAGATTTTCATACAAAACATGCTTCAATGTGTCAAAAATGGCCAATTTTTCCATGCAATGTTAAATTTCATACAAAATAGCATTTTGTAAAATAAATATAATAAAAAAACTATTCCCATTACATGCATAAATTTATTAACCATAATAAGTATTGAAATGTCCCACAAAACTATATAAATTTAATTTAAATCGCATGAATAGAACCGGAGCAACTAAAAACTTTCGGAACAGCCCTCGTACTGTATACAGTGTGTTTCCATGACCCGGGCTTTTACGAAAATGGGTAATAATACGCATTACCAGCAATCGTTTTCAAGTATTAACATTTGACAAATAATTAAATTGACCGTACAATTAATTTTATTTCCTCCGAACGATTATTGTAACGCGTATACTGCTTAGTTGTCAAACGTTGCGAGTGGCTGCGATCTCTCATTGTCAAGTGCAAATTAATATTAATTTTGAAGTACATTGCTTCTCAATTAACTTTTCTTAGAAAGTTAATTACTTTTAAAATTAGCATTTTGAATCGAATAATGTTCACGGTTTGGCTAGAAATCTGCATCGCATTCCTCGGTTTCGATAAAAGCCAGTATCATAGACACACACTGTATAGGTAATGTATTTGTACAGTGCGTGATTTGAATTATACCAATATTATTATAGTATATACCTACTATGCTAAATTCGTAAATGCTAAGTTCTTTATATGAATCATCAGTCCTTAGTTTTTACAAAGCCATGAATGAACTATTATTGCATTCTTTCTCGTCGTGTGGTGACGGCAGAAAGAATACATTTGTCACCAAATCTTCCCGTGGGTGTCGTAAGAATTGACTAGGGATTTAAATGTCACTGCATATTCGTTTATAGATTGATGATGGGCAGCAGCATCATCATTGTGGATACATTATTGCGATCGCCAACCCGCTTGCTCAGCGTGGCGATTACGGGCATTTACCTCCTAATGCGAACACATAGTTTAATAGGAGAGGCCTACGCCCAGAAGTGGACTGAGGCTGATGATGTTTCTCTCAAGTCAACATTATGGAAAATATCGATTGGTTCCTAACTGTCTAACCAAATTAGATACACCCTGTATTCATTCATAAGACTTTGCCTATTTCGTTTCAAATATGAGTGGTATATCTTGGTGAATAAACGTTTTTCCTCTTATTGCCATGGTTACGGTTTCCTAGGTCACGATTTTTTTTTCTGAAAATTAGGCTACTTAAATTTTGCGAACAGGAATATAATCCATGTTTGTAGGTGTCTCATTAAGGAACGGGCTTATTAGCACCAGAAAAAATGCATGTTTGCATAGCTAAAGTAGAAATTTTTTGACATAAAACCAGAGTGTTTCAGGTGACCGTAACCATGGTAATAACTAGACCCCGGTATCGGAGGTGCAAAATGATAGCTGTCAAGTTCATACTTAGGAATAGGTAAACACATTTTGTCATGTCGATATCGATACTCGATTTTTTGTACAATTTTTTTTTATGTACCTACAGTGGCGTTCAGAATTGCGTGGACAATTTTATTTATGAATGAATTCATTCATAAACTGTCCATGCAATTTTTAATCCTACTGTACAAGGACCATTCATTTGTATACCTTTTTTCAGGATCTATGATAATAATTAACATTTAATACTCGATTTTATGAACAATTATTTTTTTATGTACAAGGACCATTTATTTGTATCGCTTTTTTTGGGATCTATGACAATAATTAACATTTAATATATAAATCATTACTATTACAATACAAATCTCTGGTTGCTATTACATTTATTATGTTTCGAGTTGCACAACATTGAATAAAAACTTTTGAGATATTAAATACATATAATAAATTATTTATGTCAATAGATAGTCAAAGTCATTTTACAACGATGTCTTCGATTATTTAAATAGCCGTGTTTACGAGTCTATTCGCCTAAAATATTTTATACAATAGAAAGTGGAGTCACTTCTTGCTGAACACCCTGAACTTCAAAAACGAATGAAAAACATTTAATATACAATTTGCAGAATACACATCATTTCCAGATGTTGGAATATAAAAAAGCACATGGAGTCAAATTGCCATCAAGAGAAAATCGACAACGTATGTTCTACTAATATTGATTATTTAATAAAGATATTCCATTCCAATATTTGTAATCTTGCATATCTTGCATTGCAACTCAATCTTGTATGAAAACACCCATAAAAAAAGAAAAAAATTAAAACCAATTAAACTGTAACCGAGATCTGCTTAAGTTTTTCGTCAGTTGTAACATACTTTGGACCAAATTCGAAAACCTAAACATCAGAAGGTTCACCGACAATTGCCTCAATAAAAAGTATGGCGATGTTACATAACATGAAATAAATATTTGTTTGATTTTATTTTATATAGTCCAAGTTTATATCGTAAATAGGTGCGTTTAATTAAAGTCTTAGCTTATTATTATGGTAAAGAAAAATGATCGATATGTAACTTTAATTATCGACATCACAAATATTTTTATCCCATCCCTAAGAACTTGACAGCTACCATTTTGCACCTCCGATACCGGGGTCTAGTAATAACAGACAAGAAAAAATTGATTCACCCATTTATAATGGAGATTTGGCAGCCTACGTAGCCTAATAAGTGACCCTGCCTACAAAGCTGGATTTTCCGGGTTCGAATCCCGGCGAGGGCATTATTTGTGTATTTATATATCACAAATATTTGTTCCTTGGTCATGCACTACATGCATGTTTGCATGGTTTAAGTAGCATAATTTTGCATAAAACCAGCGTGACTCAGGCGACCGTAGCCATGGCAATAACAGACAGAAACAAGTTGATTCACCCATTTAAGTATCTATATGTAACTATCTATTATATATACAGGGTGTTTGGGATAACGATGTAGGAATTTCTGGAGGTGGTAAAGGAGACTAATTGGAAGAGTTTGAACCCTATTTACCTTAGTCCAATATGTGACAGTTTTTTTTTAATTCGCGTTTTTCAAAATGTTTAGTTTTATACCAAAAATTTACTTAAAAAGTTAAATTTAAAACAAAATATGCAATAAATAGCATTGATTTTTTAATAATTAACATAACAATTAGTTGAGTAATAAATAAAAAAAAATGAACTCCCACTTGCCACACAACATTTTTTTTAATAATTTTTCTAGTTCATCATTACTAATTTCTAACAGTAAATTAAACTTTATCGACCTGTGAAAAAAAAAGTACTCGGGATATGAGTCTTCCTATTCGTGTAAAAACATGCTTGATTTTCTAGGTTTTGATTACAAAAAAAGGTACAACAAAATAGCAATTAGTTTAAAAGTTATCGTCGATCAATTGTTGAACGCCGTCACCAAACAAAATAAGTTTTTTGTAGTTAGTAGGCAAGTGTGAGTACATTTTTTTTTATTAAAAAAAAACTGTCACATATTGGACTAAGGTAAATAGGGTTCAAACTCTTCCAATTAGTCTCCTTTACCACCTCCAGAAATTCCTACATCGTTATCCCAAACACCCTGTATATCGTCGCCTCTGGTACCCACATTACAAGCCTTAATTGAGTTTGCCGTGGGACTAGGTTGATTTGTGTATGATATGCCAAGATATTTATTTATGTATTTTATAATATAATTTATTTTCCAGATGGGAACCCACGATCAGCTAAAGAAGCAGAAAGGGTTCTATTGGAACCTAATCAAACAACAAGATCAAGATACTGAAAGCAGATCCTTATGAGGACAAGCGTAATAGTTCATGTAAATCAATAGTGGAATTGACTAGCCGAAATTATTGTTATCCTCCTACTTCCCAGCCAGTAAGATTTGCCAGTGAATTTTAAACTAATAGTGAGGAATAGGAATAGAATTTCTTTTGTTTGTGAAGATTTTTTAGGACTGTGGGCGGCAGGGTTTTTTAAATTGTTTTTTGTTATTATTTATATCGATGCTCGTCGCGCTTACGAGCTGAAGGCCAGGCCACCAGCGGCCATACAATATAATTACATTACGTTGGAAAGATACTGACTTGCAGCGAATGCGGCCGTGTATTCGCTGCAAAAATTGGCAACGTCAGTCACCTGAGAGCGCACCAACGACGCTCTCAGCGCTGAAAAACAGTCACCGTGGTCGAATAAACGGCTAGGAGAGATGATAATATCGATGCATTTGTGATAGGGCTGGGTTGGCAAGAGAAGTACCTACATCGCATCACGTAAAATAGGCGCAATTTTTTGACGTCGAGCTTTGAAAACTTAGCCCGCGTTAAACTATGCCTACCTATACCTTCTATGCATTTCTTCTTTAGTCTATGTTATTATCAATTTATCATACATGAAAATATCTGTTTGCTTCTTGAATTTTATCAAGTGCTTGATTGGGCATGTATAAGGGCGAATCAACTTTTTTCTGTTTGTTATTGCATAAAACCGTCGTGACTCAGGCGACCGTAACCATGGCAATAACAGACAGAAAAAAGTTGATTCACCCATAAGTATTTTGATGTACCTTTGCCAGTAGATATATCGAAGCGGTCTTGTTGAACTAAAATCAGATAATGCTATTTAGCGCCATGAGGTCATGATAGTAAAGACCATGGCCCTACAGTCAATAATGGATTTAATAGGCATGATGACTGGCAAGTCAAATCAACATCTTTTTTCGAACTGTCAAAACGATTGCCAAATGACCTACTCTTTTAAATTCTTTCCAATTGAGTAAATATAATTTCTGTAAAAAAATCACTGCAATCTACATTTTAGTGTAGTAGTGTAATTCTTCGTGTATTATGTCGTGCATAATGTGAAATAATTTGTTTTAACAACAGTCATCATCCCTATTGCCAATGAAATCCTGCACTGCCAACTAACCCTTTTCATTTCAAAGTCTCAATTATAATAATACTTTCTATATTCATTGATATTGTCAGTAAAATGTGTTTAATACTTCGTCTCAAAATAAATTAATCATCAAAAATGCCTCTAAAAATAGTAAGGTTCAATACTTATGTATAACATTTTATTTACGTTTATTTATTTCTTATTTATAAGGAAACTTTACATGTCTTATTTAATGTTACCATAATTTTCGGCTGTGAAAATATTTATTCGAAGGGAAGTTCTTCATTTTTTTTATTGTGTATTATGTGATGGTTTCTGTAGAAAACATAAAAAATAAACAAATATGGTTAACGTTTCTTTTCATAGCATTTGACGTCTCTGACAAATCGTGAAACACGTTCGCAGAGATATTTTTACGTTAAATATCAATTATTTTAACTAAAAATATATGTAAACTCAAGGTTTAAGGTTTTAAGTTGGTGATAAAACCAAAATTGTGTTCTAAAAGTGCGTGATTATGAAATAATGCAAGTTTTTAGGTTATTTTTTACAGTTTGTTTGTTTTTTACTGAAGAATGGTAGGTATAAAGCCATAGTGACTTATAAAACTGTTGTATTTAGCCGGCATTTCTATATATGGACACTTTATGTTTTCCGTTTTATTTACTTCGCAATTTTACAGCATTTATCACCATAATATATATATATGTGAAATAATATTTTCAGTACAGATGGCGCTTTTTTTACGCGCTAGTGCGAGAAGTGGTTCATTTTACGGCAGGACCAAAACTTCGAAGAGCCATATGTACTAAAAAACGTCGTATGAAACACGTGCAAAAAGCTAATTCGTAACTCATGTCGATTTAAAACACTCCCTTCGGTCGTGTTTTAAAACATGGCCACTCGTTTCGAATTTCATCTTTTTTGCATTTGTGTCGTAATGTACTATTTCAGTACAAATGGCGCTTTTTTACGCGCTAGTGCGAGAAGTGACATTTTACGTCGATCGAAATCTTCGGAGGGTCATAATATGTACAGGTGTAGTGAGAAATTACTTGCCTTCGGAAACGTTCGTAAACACATGCTGTTTCAGGCAGTGTCACCGAGTCTGACTGAAGTAGCATGACTGCTATTACTGTCAGTCTCAATGAGATAGACTGAAACAGCAGGACGTTGACGAACGTTTCCGAAGGCAAGTCATTTCTCACTACATCTGTACATATTATGTACTGAAAAACGTCGTAAGATATACAATTCGTAACTCGTGTATGTAGATTGTAGATATTATGCTCAGTTTCAGTTCTTCTGTTGTACTGATAATGCTATTCTGGATATTATGTAAACTAAGGGAGATTAATTTATTATATAAAAATAGTTACTCCTTTATTCATAAACGTCTCCTATTTTAGAAAGCTGCTAAGTATCGTTGGTCCCTTTCGGTCGTATAGAACTATTGATAAGAGGGAAAGGAACAAACAATACTATCGGCTTGCTAAGTCTTATGAATATCGGGTTTAGTGATTTGTGCGTGTCAGTGGGTTTGTTGTGAATAAATCATGTTAATATATTAAAATTAGGGTGTATTATTTTTACTACAACTGATAATATCGCTACCCCAGTTAAAAAAAATATTATGTACTAAATATCATTTGATATACACAAGTGCTTTACGGTGAAAGAAAACATCTTGAGGAAACTTGCATACACCTGCGAAGAAATTCAAGGGTGTATGTGAAGTCCCCAACAAGCACTGGGCCAGCGTTGGGATTGCGACCTCGCAAAATAGGCACGTTTGTTGAGTTGCGGAAAAAGCGGCCAGAATACAACAACAAGCCACTAACTGCTACAAGGGTCGAGTCGCTTGCCCCCCCAAATTTTCCCACAATATTTAACTTAGTAACAAAAATTATGACGTTTGAGAAGGCACGCAGTAACTTACCCCTCTGTTCAAAACGTTGGTCAAAAACAAAAACCATGACCAAAACCTCATGTAAATACAATGACACAATCGATTAAATGTCATTCACAAAATCGCTTTGCAATCTTTGCATGTGAACACAATATCGCCAAGATGGTTGTATGTGCCGTAAAAACTTGTAAGAAAAGATTATATTACTTCGAGTTTACAAAAAGATGGCATAAAATTCCACTTGTGAGTAAATTCACGTAAATTTAGTATTCTTGTTTTGCTAAAATATTACTAATTATTTCAAATATTTGTATATTGTCACATGTCAAATTATGCGATTTAAAAATCGATTACAATTCATTATTATTGAGAAAGTGTGACGTCACGGTCACTCCCCACGATACTACATGAAATAAAAAACTTAATTATAAACAACTTTATGGTTTTTGAAATAGAGTCTATAATAATAGTAGCAATAATTTGTAGTTTTCAAATTTTCTTCGATCAGATGCATGAGACTTCATTTTTCTTTTTATTAAAAATTTTACTTATTATTATTGGAATATAATGAATTATAATATTGACAACGATTATTTTAACAAGAAATAATACATCATCCCCACGAGACTTAAGAGGAGGTGAGGGTAGTGTCGATGAAAAAAAAAATATCGATAAGTACTTATTACTTATGAAGAAAATTGCAAAGTTAGCAAATTGACAATTATGTACTGTATCTAACATTTTACGAGCTACAGCTTGAAATAAATGCACATCTAATTTTAATTTATTTGAAAATAACGTTTTACAGTTTTCCCAAAGACTACCCCATCTGTAATTTTCACTATAAAACACATGTTTTCTATGTTTAATAATACAAGATAATTATTTACGTAGTTGCTAGATTATGCGTAAAATCATTGAAAATATTGAGGTCCTTCGGTTTATTTTTGTATCGGCTCAGAGCCCTGTTACCCGCTACTTTATAATCAATACAGAAAGTTTGAATGAAAATACTAACCTCCGGAGAAATCTTTATTGCATACAGATCACCAAAATTGTTTGTACAGTAATTTAGATAACACTGACAAATATTTACAATACTTAATCCTAAATAATTATCCATATCATTATCTACTCTCCATTTCAATTATTCATATTTACATCCATTAAATTAACATTTTTATTATTTTTAACGTTACCTATATTTTATTATACAAGTATACTGATAGTATTTAACTATGAATTCACCTATTATTTATTACGTAGAACAAGATATTCCATATACTTTTAAGTATATGATATCTCCTTAATCTGATTTAATAAGGTGACAAAAACTTTATTACGTTCTGTTCACTAAGAATAATTACGGCATTCATATCATAGAGAAATACAAATCATACAAGGTGCCCATGAGGAAAGGGAAAAATTCTAACAGCATATTTCTGAGACTAAAAGAAGCAAAAAATTTTAAATGAGTTTTGGACAAATGTGAAAAAAAAATTGCACTTAAAGTTTTTTTTTTACATTTGCTAGGTGATTAAAGATTTTTTGTTCATTTGATGTCTGTCAATAAAGTGTGACAAGACTAAAACAACACAGTGACAAAATCGTTTCCTAAAAGGCGTTTATCATAGCGTAACGATCTAAGACGGTTTTAAGAAAATATCTAATTTTCACTGTTCTGAATCCTGAAAATTTCATAATTATGACATATTTAACTTCAAATTTGGTCAGAAATCCGCTGTTGATTATATTTCTCTTTCCTCATGGGCACATTGTATAGAGATTATAGAATGATCAATTCATACTTAACATTATAATTAGACTTAGTAGACAATAGCTTGTATGGGATGTATGGTAACACATTGAAAATCATTTTTCTAAGGAGCCTAATTGGCAATGCAAATGGTTGCTCGATACACGTCAGTCGCAATCGCATAGTCGACGCGTGGACAACGTGTGGTCAATGTGTGACGAACGTGTCGAGGTTGACCTTTAGCATACGACGCGTAAACTACTCGTCGACTACATTAATTTTTTTTATTAAACCTCGAACTGACATAGGGCTTAAATTTCAATATTTGACATACAATCGATTCGCCGTTAAGTTGTTATAATGTGCGAAGACCTTTATTATGATGGGCCCGTTTTTATCATCTGGCGTAGTCGCTCTAATGTTCTAGTACGCATGTACTTATAGTATGACAGGGACGTATAGCATTATGAAATTAACGATAACATCCCATTACAAGCTGCTTAGGGAATATGAACTGTTTCTGTCACCTTGCTAAAAATCTACACAGCTCATATAATTATTCTAGATTTTGATTCCTTGGAATGATGTATTCTAAGTAAATGACCTATATAAGGCTGTCTTAAAATACGGTGTCGAATAAAGCCCATGGCCAAAACATCCCGCACTATCAAACTCGTGATTTTTTCGCTTTGTAGCGAAAATCGACCTCCCACAGAGAACTCCCCTCGGGAGATCTGAGCTCAATTGGTTAACACTTTCATTGCTAACGAGTGCTACGCGCTACGCTCGTAGCAGATCCCGTGATTTTTCCGCTTTGTAGCGAAAATGGACCCCCCACAGAGAACTCCCCTCGGGAGATCCCAGCTCAATTGGTTAAGCGTGATAAGAAGGGATATTTAGGCAAGAGGCTTTATGCCACACCGAGCCTTATATGGGCAATCTTATTTATTTTTACAATAAAGATATTTGATGAATGGTACACTTCAATGCGGAGCCTTTAGAACATAGTTTTTGCCATCTTTAGATCCCTGTCTTTTATATGCGACAATTTAAATGAACACATACATTTAAATTTCGCGAGGTACCTATATGAAAATTGAAAAAAGATCAGTTTACCAGAAACACAATAGAGTTCAAATTAATTTTGCAACCAATTAAATTTAAAAAAAATGTGTAACGCACATTTTTTTGCGAAAATCATGCTTCCAAAATAGAAAAGTGCCGTTCCCGATAAATTCCGAAATTTAGAGAAAGGAACCATTTCGGAAT
>JALPQI010027424.1:0-14193 GCA_025490895.1 Thaumatotibia leucotreta
TTATTGGAATCCTATTATCAAAGTAACTTTAAGTATAAGGGTGGAATGTTATAGCAGGATACAAAGTTCTGCTATATTTCAATTCAGTACCCTGAATAAGAATAGTTGACTCCAGAAAATTTATCATACATAGTTACCAGGGGTCTGCACTATGCACTGCCTGCACTGCTGAGAGCTATACAGGGTTTTCGTTTCGATTTGCGTTAAATTAGACAGGTTACTTGGGATGTTAACCCGGCGAGAGTGTGGTGAAAAAAAGTTAAACAAAAATAAACTCTAAATATATTACATAAGTCAAACGCAGGGTGTGAGATACCCTGCCACACTCCCGCCGGGTTAATAGAAGTTGTCTGGTATATTGGCTTTTGGAAAATTCATAAAAATTTTTTTTGTTTTCATACATAATAAATGAAATGGTAAGTGTGAGAGAACCTTAAGAATAAAATAAAAGTTAATCTCAGGTGACTGACAGCACATGTCAAAATAAGTAACATCAGAATGTAATAAAGGTACTGTCAAAATAAGTAAAGTAACATCAGAATGTAATAAAGGTACTGTGTACTCAAAATGAATACACTTGTTCAGTCATTAAACTTATTTTTTTAATAACTCAGTAAAGATAAACTCGGTAATTAACAGTAAGAGTTAAAGCATTAGTTTCTTAGAGAAATTAATTATATTTGACCAAAATAAGCTTCCCTTAAAGTTATAGCATATGAAGAAAAACACCCTGTATGACAGAGATATGTACAAGCAAATATTAAGCACATAGTTTAATTTCATAAGTGAGAACTTTAACCAAACATACACAGAAATGACCTAAAACGGGATATTTACCATGTATATTGCAATTGAGCACCTGATATTTCGCACTGACACAAATGCCATCTTCACAGAGTACCTCCATGACATACTAATAATGTAAATGACCATGTTAGCTAACGGTATTTCTTGTTTTCAACTACATCTACCAAGATATTAAAATAAATCATGAGATACCCACAGGAATCCGATAATAATGTTGCCACTGAAATTACAGTGGTTGAAATGCTCAGTGAAATGCCCCTAAAAAACTTAAACCAAGAAATGATCCATGAGGTTGAGCTATTCTCATACAAATTTAACATATGTCATGTCAAATTAGTATGCAAACAGCACATCAACAGTTAATATCTGCATATGAATGATGGTTTAAAATGGAAAATAATTATTTACCTTTCTAAAACAGCTTACAAGACGGTGTCGGGTGTCAACGGTCCCCTGGTCATCCTCGATGAGGTGAAGTTCCCTAAGTTCTCAGAGATCGTGCAACTGAGACTTGCCGATGGAACCCTCCGATCCGGTCAGGTAAATATTGCTCTTGAAATCATTGCTCATTGTCACACAAGAAAATTAACTTTCTCTCACTTTCATTAAGATTAAAGATTATTTGTTCAATTAACCCTAAATAGGGCACGAGTCATACCTAAATTTCACTGATGCTGTCACTGATTTGACCCATATCAGTGACAAAATGAGTTTCAAAATAAGGTGGGAAATAGTATATTCTACTCCAACCCTATTAAGGGTTAAGGCTACAACCAGGCAAATACACGTTTCAACTCTAATTTCGACTAATGCTTCTTCAATAAAATACATCTTATTCCTTCCTATCCGAATTGTGACAGCCAGGGACCAGATACCGGTTTTTCTCCATACAAAAGAACGGTTCTAATTTCGTTCTTTTTCGTTCTTCGGGCCATAAATTCTTTGTTAATGGAGTAATTTAAAAATACGATGTTGTTAATTATGAGTACTACATAAAGAATACAAAATATTTTAGAATATTGGCCTATTTCGGGGTTTTCCTAAAAAACCGGTTTGATCCCTGGTGACAGACAGCAATATGTTTCTGTGAAAAGCCTATAGAAATGAAAGGGTCATTGTCAGCTGGAAAAACAAAAGTTATCCACACCATGGTCAAAAGTTAACAGCTTGTATAAATCTATGCCACAATTTATATTACATGGCCTTATTGGATTTGTAGATCGGGGAACCTAGTTGTACCATTGTTTTCTCCCAAAATTTGTACATGAAATCCTTAACTTCTTAAATGTCCACCGAAAAGATGATAACCTAAATCTGATAATGACCCGTGTTGTATGCCGATATTGCCGATATTCGTGGCTCACGAGATTCCTACTACTCTTACTACTTCTTTAGCTAAGAATCTAATGTAGCTTAGGGACTCCACCAGTGGCGTAACTATATCATCTGGGGCCTGTGGTAAATTATTTTGACGGGGCCCTATCAGTAAAAATCGTCACATTGTACTCAGTTTAATTTTTAATTGGCCTCTTGGGTCGGGGGCCCGTGGCATTTTGCCAGCCCTGCCACCCTATTGTTACGCCACTGGACACCACATTTTAAGCGAGTATCAAGGGATTCACTCACGATGATTTCATCTCTTCAAGAATTTGCGCGTCTTTGTGAGTGATATTAAGTATAAAATATACTGTTGATTGACATTCTTTCACCACATTCCTATGAATAGTTGCTGAAACTTGGGGGGGCCCAAGTGTCCACCAGGTGACCAAGTCTTTACATGATGTCTGCTTCAGGTGCTGGAGGTCAGCGGCTCCAAGGCCGTTGTCCAGGTGTTTGAGGGCACCTCAGGCATCGACGCCAAGAACACTCTCTGCGAGTTCACCGGAGACATTCTGCGCACACCTGTATCCGAGGATATGTTGGGTGAGTGATGACATCAGGAGTACAGTGGCCGAGTAAGTGACGAATTCGAAAAAGTCACTTCTAAAATATTTTTTTCTACTATTTTTTTTTTATTCATATGTTGATTAATGAGTTAGTCGATATCAACACCTGTGTCATTGTCTAATGGCTAAAAGTATCACAGTTGGCTAGAGATGTAACATGCTCCATAATTGGGCTGCTATGAAAACTTGCAATTCCATAAATAGCTGCCTTAGGATAATTCCTAAAATCACAGGAAGATTACTCGTAACTCCATCATCTTAAGCGTCTCCTTTCAAAATTAACCAGCGTTTTTCGACATTCCCAAGATTACATTATTCAAAATTAGAATCTTGAGCGCAGTGAGGGGCTCAAAGACACAAGATACAAATATCTTTGCTCTCGTGTGATACATACAGCTTTTCACCTCAGCAGTGAGAACATAATTATTACAACGCAAAGGAATAAAACCCCAAAGCTCACTCTTGAGGAGTTAAAACCAGGGATCGGAACCGGTTTTTTAGAAAAACCTCGAAATATCTCAATATTTTAATTTTTTTATACCTTTTACATAGTACTCAACATTTTATGTAATTATAATTTAAACACCGTATTTTCGACTCCATTAACAAAAAAAATATATACCGAAGAACGAAAAAGAACGGAATTCGAACCGTTCTTTTGTATGGACAAAAAATCGGTATCCAATCCCTGGTTAAAACATCGGCTTCGTTACTTGATTTCGACACCCTAGTACACCTTATTTGCCAATATAAATTAAATCTTGTGTAACAGGTCGCGTCTTCAACGGATCCGGAAAGCCCATCGACAAGGGCCCCCCGATCCTGGCCGAGGATTTCCTCGACATCCAGGGGCAGCCCATCAACCCCTGGTCCCGTATCTACCCGGAGGAGATGATCCAGACTGGTAAGTGTCAAGTTTTCCGTCCTCCATATTGCGGGGAACATGCCCCCGATTATAGAAAAAATTACCCAGACGAATATTCATGTATTTTAAAACTCTATCACTTTTGAGATATGATTATTTTTGTGCTTCTAAACAAAACACATTTTTACCGTTATTTTATTTTTCTGCTTCTGAACAAAATACATTTTACTTCAAAAAAAGGTTGAAGTTAAGTTAGTCAATTGAATAGTAATTTTTATTGTTTTTTACCTCAGGGGAACCGATTATGATTTTTTTTAAAGCCACAATTTGAACCAATTCTGCCAACGGCATCCATGACAAAACCATATAAGTCATAAATTTGCAGCATGTGTACGACAAATGGACGAATAACTCAATATCACGACAACCGATCTCGATAATCCTTTTTTTAACGACTTGAAAACAAACCATAATGATCAGTGTTCGGCACCACTCGTGCCACACGGAGGTATTTCGTGTAAAAATATATGGGTGAATCAACTTTTTTCTGTCTGTTATTGCCATGGTTACGGTCGCCTGAGTCACGCTTATTTTATGCAAAATTATGCTACCGTAAACTGGGGTTACATTGATAAAAACTTCTTTTATTTTTTAATCGCGAATATCTTTCGTTACCAAACGCATCTGTATATATTTTTTTTAAGTCTGGCAAGAACGATAGTTATCCTTATTAATTGTTAAGACACTTTAAATGAGTACGGTCGTTAGAATAGCGTATCACGTGTTTATATTTACGTATACTTTTTGCTATTTTTCGTGTATAAATAATTTCTAAACTTGACAATAAGGGTAGTGAGGTAAATGGTTCTTAATCACAATTAACTTGTCACAAGTGTCTTTAGGTATACAAATATAACGTTTTTGGGGTCTTCAATTCAAACTAAGTACTTGTAACAATTGATTTTATTCAATGGGGTGTCTTTGATCACCTACATGGGGTCACATTGATCAGAATCTTACGTATAGTTGGTTATGGTATATCTAATCCATTTGACTGTATATTTTATAAGAGGATTGTTCTCTCTTCAATGTTTGATTTTTGTTTTTAATAAAGTTGAATACTGAAGTTTTTTTATTATATTTCGGGGTTACTTTGATCACAAATATTTGATCAAAATACCCCAAAACGACGTAAATTGTTGTAACTTTTGATACTGTGAACGAATTTATTTATTTTCTTAAGAGAAATTACTCCTGTAAGGGTTTACATTCAATTACCCTAAAAAAACATAAGGTATCAAAGTAACGCCAATGTCAGTTTAACTTTGATCACAACGTTTTATTTTTCTATCTTCATACATTTTTAAAGTATCGTTTCAATTTTTTTTACCGATAACAATAACAAAAAGTTGATGTTACTATTTTATTTTTAGATTTTTTTACGCCTAATTTTAGATAATATTGAAGTTTAAATTTTAAAATTGATCAATGTAACCCCAGTTTACCTTAAACTATGCAAACATACATTTTTCTGGTGTTAATAAGCCCTTTCCTTAATGGGCCACCTACAGACATGCACTATATGCATGTAAGCCTAATTTGAATAGCATAATTTTGCATAAAACCGGCGTGACTCAGGCGACCGCAACCATGGCAATAACAGACAGAAAAAAGTTGGTTCACCCATATACAGACATGATTGATATTTTTTTATTTAACACTATTGTATTTATTACACACACTTGAACATAGTTTTTGAAACAAAAACATGACAAACATAATAAATAAAGCTTATTTTAAAGTTACTATAGGAACCACACATTGTGGCACGGGTTGTGCCGATCACTAATGATGATAGGATCTTGGAAAAATCGGTAGAAGTCGGTTATTTTAATATTTAATAAGGTGATTATACTAAACAGGTATCTCCGCTATCGACGTGATGAACTCCATCGCCCGTGGACAGAAGATCCCCATCTTCTCGGCCGCCGGTCTGCCCCACAACGAGATCGCCGCCCAGATCTGTAGACAAGCCGGTCTTGTCAAGGTATGTCCATCATCAGCTATAGTCCACTGCTGGACAAAGGCCTCTCCTATTACCAATTCAGTGGACGTCTTTCGGCGGTGTTGATGATGCTGCTGATGATGATGATGATACAGACACAGCCTTAAAATATGTAGCTCTTTCAGCCTATAGCAGTCCACTGCTGGATAAAGGCCTCTCCTAATACCTAAGCGCATGGACGAATATAATACCTTTGATAGCATTTTATTAAAAAAAAACGTGTTTTCCTGATGAACCGGGCTATGGTTACAATTGTTAATAATAATAAGAAATATAATTATTTACTTCTGAAAAATAATTTTCCCAATAATTAACGCGCTTTAAAAAATATGTATCAAAAGTTCTTTTTTAATACAGATGGTGCCTTTTTTAGGCTCTAGTGCGAGAAGTGGGTCATTTTACGTCAGGTCCAAAACTTCGGAGGGCCATCTGTACTAAAAAAACGTCGTACGAGACACGTGCAAAAAGGACATTTGTAACTCGTGTCGATTTAAAACATCGCCACTCGTTTCGGAGTTCATGTTTTTTGCACTTGTGTCGTAATGTACTATTACTCAACAGCCGATAGAGCGCCAAAAGTATACATTATTACTAGAATTTTTAATTACTTTGTCCTAATTAAGTCTGAAAGTGCTATTCCATTTTGATTTTGAGAAAATCTCGTTATTCGCTTCACCCTAGTGAACAGTTTCACAGTTTAAGTCAATTACTCCGATCGGGTTTCCAGATATAGGTAGATTCGTACGTTCATGTCCAAGTCCTATTTTATTGCTCTCGTGTGTTAAAACCTTTTTTATCCACCAGCAAACCGGCAAATCCGTAATCGACGAGCACGAAGACAACTTCGCCATCGTATTCGCCGCTATGGGTGTCAACATGGAGACCGCCCGGTTCTTCAAGCAGGACTTCGAGGAAAACGGCTCCATGGAGAATGTGTGCCTGTTCTTGAACCTGGCCAATGACCCCACTATTGAGAGGATCATCACTCCCCGTCTGGCGTTGACCGCTGCTGAGTTCTTGGCCTACCAGTGCGAGGTCAGTTCAATTTGTATGGTCTTTAAAGTAACATTAGTATAATCCCTAGAAAATTCTCTTCAGAAACTGTTCAGAAAGTCAGCCTCCGTAGCCAAGTTGGTTGACCCTGCCTACGAAGCTGGAGGTTCCGGGTTCGAATCCCGGTGAGGGCATTATTTGTGTATTTATTTATCACAAATATTTGTTCCTTGGTCATGGCGGTCTATGTATTTAAGTATCTATATGTATCTATCTATTATGTATATCGTCGCCTGGTACCCACATCACAAGCCTTAATTGAGCTTACCGTGGGACTAGGTAGATTTGTGTAAAGATGGCCAAAAATATTTATTTATTTATTTAAACTACTAGTTTTTGAATGGGTCTTCTCAATCTTTGCTAAGGATGGACTAGATACTCTATAGCTGCATCTGTATCTTCTACTAGGCCACATATTTCGCTTCTGGCGGTGATAGGGCCACAGAAGATTTTCGTTGACAACTTGGTTTTCATTTTGTGTCGGAATTCGATCGGATCGTGATAGAAATAAATGATTTTGTCTTTGTAGATGACTTATGTGTCTTTAAGTATCGATTTCTTTTCGATCTTAGGAGGAATGAGTTTGTATCTCGAATTGCAATTAGGTTTTGTCTGATAATGTTGGTTGATACCTGGGTTTCTATGTTACAATAAACAATTTTAAGTTAGTTTTAATTTTAATTGTTTGTAGAAACTTTAATACTTGTTTTATCTAGAATAGTTTTATTTGAAAATATTTTAGTATTATGTAATTATTAATTGAATTATGTATAATTAATTGAGTCCAGATATGACACGATAAAACAAAACACTATAGTAATCTAGCCAGTGAGAGAAAATCGATAATGTTGTAAAAATCCGTAAACATTTTTTATTAAATTTATTTTATTTGGGAACGGTTTTCTTCTACTACACAATTATCGATGGCGATAAAATAATTTCTCTCGCTGGCCAGTATTTTGTTAGGCTGTGAAAAATCTGGGCTCTGATTATTAAAATGGTGGGTAACAACGTAAGAAAACGCTAAATGTCTTTTTGAGAACAGCTCCTATTGTCTGTCAATAGTACATCGTGTATTAAGGGCGGTAAGGCGCGGGCTTTACTTCACATGAGTTCATAATTCTTGTACCGCCCGTGGCACACACAATGTTTTTCATCACACCTGTGAGGCAAAAAAAGTAAATAAAACTATATATTTTCACAAAACTACTCTAAAATGGTCTAAATCATTTCTCAAAATCAGGGATGACTTAAATTCATCATTTTATAAAAGGAATCTCGGCGCGCTAGTACGACGTAATGTTGTATGAAAATCCATTATTGCCCATGGGCATAATACAGCTCATTACGTTCAAGTATGCCTGCGTATAATAACACTTTTTACGAGCAGGTGTGATGAAAAAGTATACAGGGTGTAAGTCTAATACGGGCGATGCTCTTAACGGGTGTTAGTTTACGACATAATAAGTACATTCAAATAACTTTTACTTAAAATTAGAGCAACATTTTTTTTCATACAAAATAATTCGGCGCGCAATGTAGAGCAACATACGCGAGTTTAATACTCGTTGACAGCTAATTCCAAAAGCAGATGACATAACTGCCATGTCAACAATAACAAATGTTCGTACCTACATTGCTGCTCCGAAAATCTTAAAAAAATTCTGTAGGGTCATAATTAAGAGTAACTTTAAAAAAACCTTGTAATCCATGATTACCCTAATGAATCCTATGCCTGGTTTAATTGATCGCCCGTGTTAGACATACACACTGTATAATAAAAGTGCCTATTCAGTCCATTGTTGTAAAAGCCTATCCTTGTTCCAGAAACACGTGCTGGTCATCTTGACCGACATGTCCTCGTACGCTGAAGCGCTGCGTGAGGTGTCCGCCGCCCGTGAAGAGGTGCCCGGCCGACGTGGTTTCCCAGGTACTTATTATTATTCAGTCATTACCAGAGATCGGATTTTTGGGTCAAACTTAATAGTTATTTATGTGGCTGGCGCATAATAAGAGGCAATAAACATGAGTAGTTTTATGAAACGAGCCGTAGGCGAGTTTCATAATAAGATCACACGAGTGTTTAATGCCTAATTATGTACAGTCACATACATAACTTTATCTACATCCATATCATTAGTTTAGAATGACAATTTACCTTTATTTTCATTGATATCCACTAAGTAATTACCTCTAAATATAAGAAATTAAATCAGTTGAAATCACTCAATTTGAGTAAGGATATCCTACAATAAATATTTATTGAAAAAAAAACAACAAAAAGAAGTTGACTTCATAATGTTAAAATTAATATCATGATGACGATACTTTAATGTCAACATTATGATGCACTGTACTCTGCCTGTACTTTAATGTTAACATTATGATACAGCCACAGACACCGGTCTCTTAATATAGGTCATTACATTACCGCTTCTGAATACATAACAGGGAAATTATGATATTCCTGTAGATAAAATCATGTTACGAGTCTATCCGGTGGACATTTTAAAAGTTAAGGGCTATGAGAGTTAATTTTCTTATTAAACCATTGCCATTTAAAGGCACTCCTTTCCTATTGAATTGTATGATAAAAATCACGACTACATTCCTACCAGTTGCTTACTATTGGCCACAGGAAAGAGGGGCTCTACAGTTCAGCTGAACACGCACTTTTTCTTTCCTGTGATCGATAGTTAACGGCCTGTGGACAGGTAGTAATGATTTTTATCATACAAAGCAATGGAAAAGGAGGACGTCTTAATGAAGATTAGGCTTTCATCAGAAAATCAAGCTTTATAGGCCTTAACTTTTAGATTGTCCACTGGAAAGACTCCGAACATGGGTTTGCGTTTGACCCTTTTGTGCGACATCTCATACTAAATGTCATCAAAATGACGTAAGTCACTAAGAATGTCGCAAATCCATCCGATCTCTGATCATTACCTATGCAGTTGACGTTTTTTTTTAAATTTATTTATCACAAAAGAAAACTTAGGTGTTAGGGTACACAATTTCTTTCGCCAAACTGTGGACCGTTTGTTGGCGAATAATAAGCTCTAGAATAACAAAAATAAGTGTGTGATGAGTACCTATACCCTCATCTTTTGGTCATAGATTTTAGTTGGCTCCTTATTTTATTATCTAAAGAGTAAGAAAGTAGTTAGATTTTGTGCACTGTGTAACAAAGGTGTATTCACACTGATAATTGTTTTTTTTTCTTAAATAATATTTAATAATAAGCTAATAACTCTTTCTCTAATTATGTTGCCGGTTCATATGCTTCGAATAGATATAAATGCATGAGAATACCTTTTTTTATGAAAATAGAGATACACAAAACACGCCTTAGAAGTGTCTAATATTGCTGGTAAAATGGTTTCAACATGTTAAAATGGCAATAGTTTAATTTTACGCATAACATCTTACTGCCCGTTAAAAGGTTAATGACTGAATTTCAATAAACATTCTTCAAATATATCACATCTTTCTTCAAATTATAAATAGTAGATGTCATAGACGAAAGAAAAAATGCAGACTTTGCCAACGTCTGGGAATGGTCAACTTTTGTAACACAAATGAAAACGATCTTACCAATTCTTTTGTGTATTTTTAAATGAATTTACCAAAGTCTCCGTATATCGCTATCGCCCTATAGGAAGATTTGTGAACACTTAAAATACTTAATGAATATAAGCACACCCAAAAAAATTGGTAACTGTTGTAACAGTCTTGTGGATTTACCTTTAAGTGAAGGGTCTACGGAAAGAACATGTGTAGTCAATTCGAATTACAGAAGGAAAAAACGCCTTACTTAACAGAATAAGGTGTGAATTTGCCCTGATTTTTTTAGGCTTTGGACATGTTTTTTCCGTTGACCCTTCAAGTATTGTTTTTTTAAAGACCAGAGTATAACTTAAATATCCATACCCCAGGTTACATGTACACGGATTTGGCCACCATCTACGAGCGCGCTGGTCGCGTGGAGGGCCGTAACGGCTCCATCACTCAGATCCCCATCCTGACTATGCCTAACGACGACATCACGCATCCCATTCCCGATTTGACCGGTTATATTACTGAGGGACAGGTCAGTTGATGGTTTACACCTTTTATTACACGACTAAGTTCGCCTTTGTACTTATTCTAAAAGTGATTATTTTTCATGTTATGATTTGTTTTTTTCTGTACAATAAAGTGCTTTACTACTACTACTACTATTAGGGTGCGGCTCCACTGACGCGGAGCGGAGCGGAGCTGTGCAAAATTGACCAATTACATTCTTGAAATTCGAAACACTGTGATGCGGTCTCATTGGCCGAGCTCCCACAGCTCCGCTCCGCTCCGCGTCAGTGGAGTCGCACCCTCACACATTTCTAGCGCAAACAACTGAAGAAAAACATGAAATCGCCTATCTAAGTCAAGGTATTCTTTATTCAACGAGGCCCAGCAACGAGCGCTTTTGAATCGTTAAACTAAATAGCAAACGGCAAGAAACGGCTTATTTTTCAAATAGTATTACATCTTACAGTTAACATGCATTAAATAAGAACAAAACATAAACTTGATTTAAAATAGATGCAGGTATAGTACAATAACTAGAAAAGAAGTATCTAATAGTCAGAACACATATAACATATAGGTTACAGTAGTTACTCACCAGATGACAACGCGCTTGTGACGCGTAAACTTTTGACAGCCAAGAGACGAAACGATATGTCGTGACACTGACGCCAGGCAGTCGTGATTTTTAAGTGAAATTAAACTTTACGGTGGTTCGCGTAAGTTCCTCAGTTACGTATAACTGTTATAATACGAATTCATCATTCAAGTTATCGGGAAACTTCTAAAATTGTTGAAATACTGCAGTCTTTATTGCATGAAATTGGCAAGCCTTGTACATACTTGAGAAACAGCCAAATTGTTGTAATAGTCCCAAGACTGGCAGTAAGCCAGTTAAAATGATTCATAAGGCTTTTGTATTTAAGCATATTAGAGGTTACAAGAAAAGTTATTATTATTAAAAGTTAGTATTTTTGACCATTTTTATGTACACCTTATTTTGACTTTGACTGTACTTCCAACATAAGCCTTATTTGAGCTTGCCATTGTAGCCATAGTCATATTAAGGGCCTGTTTAACAATCTCCAAAATATATCTAAATATATCTCTCAGATAAATGTTAGCTGACCTTATCTTTTATATATACCTGAAAAATGGAATAGTGATAATTTTGTCTGATATATATAGTTATCTGGGGATTATGAAACAGGCTATAAGTCTGTATATTGTCATCATCATCATCATATCAGTCGAAAGACGTTCACTGCTGAACATAGGCTTCCCCCAAAGAATTTTTTTATGTCACGAAGGTAGCCTCAGCCCACTTGATGGAAAGCACCTGAGGCCCATGGATATAGTGATCAAAAAATCGCCTAGCGCTGCCCTGAGGACTTAGATGGATTGCCTCTATCTATGCCAGTAATTACACCAGCTACCTTACCCCCAAACCGAAACAAAGCAGTGCAAACACTGCTATTTATACATAGAGATTAGCGATGTAACGAATACTTGCATTCGCATTCGCGAATATTCGCATGTTTTAAAATATTCGAATTCGTATTCGCATTCGCAAAAAAAATACGCGAATATTGCGAATATTTTTATCTAGTTATTTCATTCACCTAAGGCAGGAAGTACTACATTATAAGTTGAATTTAATCATCTAGATGTCTAGGTACAAAAACATGTGACTCTAAAAATGATACATTTTAACTGAATGATGAATAAAATGTTATATTTCAGTTAATAACTTAATGCCTTTGGGCATTTTCTACCAGCATTATCTAATGTTTGGGTATATGTATGTATAATATTGGCAATCTTTGGGGGAGGCCTATGTTCAGCAGTGGACGTCTTTCGGCTGATATGATGATGATGATGATGATGATGTATAATACTCAATATTCGCATTCGTATTCGCGAATATGAATCGCAAATATTCGCATTCGCGAATATTCCAAAACCGATATTCGTTACATCGCACATAGGAGTATATGCATTAAAAAACCGCTTAAAAGTCGAAATAGCTAAATCAGTCAAATTCACCGCCTATCGTGTTTTGTACATTCCTGACTAACCGGTCCACCTGATAAAAGGCTTAAAATCTCCCACCCCTCACGAATCCCTGAGCAAGATCGGTCGGAACCTAATTATTGCTACAAGTGTACGATTTTGTTCTCGACGATTTCATCTTTGCAAAGTTTACTTTTTGTCGTGGTATTTTTATATGGCCGCGGATTGAAAAAAAAGCTTTTGAACCTGGAAGAAGAAGGTATGTACTTTATTATTCTGTAATAGTTTTTGAATATCGGTTATAAATAATGTATTTAAAACCTGGTTAATTTGTGTAGTTAAATTTCGATATTTTTACCGTGAAAATTTAAGACAATCGTGTTTTTGTTTATGTGTCAAGACTTGGCAACTTAGTTTTTTTAGATCGAAATAATGTTAAGGTCTATGTACATCGATTGTGTAAGAAAAACTGTCCGCATACGTCCGCCATTTAGATTTTTAGTAGGTTAAAGTTACAGCGTCATAAACATAATTTTTTTGAATGTCATACTTTGTTGGTTTTTGTTACAAATTCTTTGGAAATGTTTCAAGAATTTGGTAAACTGACATTATTCAGCATAATGCAAGCATGTAAGGGAAAGAAAACAGGAACATTTTTTTTCATTTTTGGACGAAAGACTGATTCGAATTACTCATTATCGTGAGAGAACCCAGCGATCCCAGGCTACGCGATGGAAAAGTGTAACATAAAAACGACCTGCGAAGGCCGAAGGCCGAGGTTCGCACAGGGCCCAGGGCCTGGAATGTTCCCCGCCGCGCGCTCGCCTGCTAGGCCGAAAACCGTGCTGCGGGAGATTCCAATTCCCGGCGATACCCACAAACATATCAAACCCCCATGCAATTCCCTGCACAAATGTTAAGGCACAACTTTGACAACTCAGACAAAAATATATTTCCTGGCCTCCCCCCCACAAGAAGAGGCCGCACTGCCCATAATACTATTTTTTAGGGTTCCGTAGTAAACTAGGAACCCTTATAGGTTCGCCATGTCTGTAGCATAGCGCAATGGCCGTTAATACTAGAAATTAGCAATTTGGCACAGATACACATTTTAATCACATACAATTTTTTCTTATAATTTGTCGTAAAGTGGGGATGATTTTTTTATTTTGTTGAAATCCTATAGTGTGGGGTATCGTTGAATAGGTCTTTCAAAAACAATAAGGGACCCAGAAGAAAGTTGTTTTATAAAATAAATATTTTCGGAGATAACCGCTTCAGAATAAAAAAAATTGGTCTCTCTCCCCCTCAAACTTTTGATCCGTGGGTCCAAAAATATGAAAAAATATCACGAATTGTGGGCTCATAGAATACTTTAAAAA
>JALPQI010027425.1:0-10119 GCA_025490895.1 Thaumatotibia leucotreta
CAAAACTAATAAAATTGATAATAAACTAAACTACAGTAAGTATGCACGCCTATTAAAAAAATGTATATTTACAGCCCAGCAATTAAGTAATAGGAAATATATAGAAAACAATAAAAACAAGTGCAAAGCTACGTGGAATACAATTAAGAACAACGTTGGTGACGGGAATTTGCCTAGTAATATTAGCACATTAGTATACAAAGACAAATTACTTTGCTCTCCTGATGAAATATGCCAAGCGTTTAATAATTACTTCATTGACGTAGGTAACACTAAGGAAGAAGTAGAAATAGGCCCTAAACTAGGTTTAAATATACATAATAATGGGCATAGTATTTTCTTGTCGCCTACGGATGCTAAGGAAGTATACAAAGTCATTACTAATTTGAATAACAGTAATGCGGTAGGGTACGATGGCATAAACACAAAAATGCTCAAGGCTTGCGCAGATAGTATTAGTGAACCGTTAAGTTATTTAATCAATATGTCATTTACGGAAGGATCATTTCCAGAGGACCTTAAGTTATCTATCGTCAAACCAATACTTAAAAAAGGAGATCCCACAGAGGCCAATAATTATAGGCCAATTACTCTTATTCCTATACTGAGTAAAGTATTCGAAAAAGTAATGTATATAAGGATTAACAAGTTTGCTATAAAAAACAATATCTTGATACCCGAACAGTATGGATTCCGTAAAAGTAGTTCGACAATTCTAGCTTGCTTTCACCTCATCAAATACGTAACTGAATGTGTCGATAAAAAAATACCAGCAGCGACCCTGTTTCTTGATATGTCAAAAGCATTTGACTTGGTAAATCACAAAATACTGCTGCACAAAATGGAAAAGTACGGTATACGGGGTAAAGCCGGAGATTGGTTGGCAAGTTATCTTAGCGATAGAAAACAGTGTGTAGAAATTGCAAATACCGTTAGCAATAGGAAAACACCAACTTTAAATTCATATTTATCTTCCTATAGACATAATCCAAATGGTGTCCCGCAGGGCAGCATTCTCGGACCGCTTCTTTTCTTGCTATACATCAATGACCTTCCTAGTGTCTCAGATGACGAATATATTTTGTTCGCCGATGATACGACGGTGATTGTTAAAGCTGATCAAGGTAACCCACTTGAAGGCAAGATTACATTAACGCTGTCCAAAATACTTGATTGGTTATCTAATAACAAGTTAATGATTAATGTGTCTAAGACACAAATTATTCAATTTAAAACATGTAAGGCTAATCTAGTGCCGCTTACTATACAATCTATGAACCAAACAATCGAAGACGTTGATGTAATTACCTTTTTGGGCATACGGTTAGACCATTTATTAAATTGGAAATCACATGTCGAATTTGTTTGTGACAAGTTACATAGATTTGTATTTGCATTACGAAGGCTGAGACAAGTCGTCTCAAAAAGCGTAGCTATCACTGCGTATTATGGGTACGTCTACTCGAGCCTTTCTTATGGACTTATAATTTGGGGCAATTCGACTGACACTGAAAATGTTTTTAAAGCACAAAAAAAATGTATTAGAGCAATTTGTAATATTTGTAATCAGGATAGCTGTAAGCCCCACTTCAAATCGTTACGTATACTGCCCCTCACTTGTATGTACATTAGAGAAATATGTATCTTTGTGAAACAAAATAGCCATTTATTTAGACTTTATTCGGATGTATCAAACCGGCCAAACAGAAACAAATTTAAACTATTTGCACCGCCCTGTCGCTTAGCTTATAGTAAGAAAAATGTATATTACATGTGTATACGGATCTATAATAAGCTTCCATCAGCTTTTAAAGAAATGCCTCTAGCCTTTTTTAAGAAAAATGTCACAAACTGGCTACTAGAACATTGTTTTATAACTTAAATGAATATTTTGATTATAAGGAAAATTTATATTAATTCTTTGTTACTGGACATTTGTAGTTTTGTATTTTATTTATAATGGATGTATTTTATAATTATTATGTTATCTCATTGCCATTAACAAATTTTTAAGTATTATTTTTTTGACATTTTACAATTTCCGTGACAGTATTCATTAATTTATGTAATAAAATTGTGTTAAGTTGATGCATGTGATTGGCTTACAAATTAATATTTGCATGCTTAGTTAAGCAGAATGTATCGGACAACTTGAAAATTTACCACCATATTATGTATTACTACATTCTTGCAAATAAATGATTTGAATTTGAATTTGAATTTGTTTCAAAGTTAGTTTTAATTTAATTTTTTTTATATATTTACATATATTAATTTTATTTTACTTTTATATATATTAATTTTCAAAACTACAATTTATGCACATAGCTTAAAGTTAAATCTAACTAATCTACTTAACCTAACCTATATCTAAGATTGGCCCTTGTGGCATTGTACCGAGGATGCTGGCGGCATTTCCTAGCTGTATCGCAATACTGATGCGTTGTGCGAGGAAGTCGCCAGCTCTTCGGTTTTAGTTACGTCAACCAGACGTTTCACGATTTTAATTGGTTGTGATTTTTAATATTAATTGTACCTATACCATAACAAATTTCATTACTTTATGTGTTTTTCAAAACACAATCTTGTACTATTTATAAATAAAGATACTACTAATAAATATACGATGTCGTTGAAAATATTTCAATAACTAAGACACAACCCTAGCCATAAAATAACGGACACGACCTAATGTGTGCGTTCATAAAATATTCACACAATAATCGTTATTTTCCTAGGCCACTGTGCTTTATAACCATCAATCATTTCCGGTTAGAAAACACAAAGCTTTCACACTTCCTAATAATATGTAATTTAGATCTTTACAGTAGACTTTGCACACGATTGGTGGTTAAAAATCCTCGTAATACTCAAGGCTTTTTTTAAGCATTCCATGGGCTGTCCCGTACAAACGCGTGTATATTTCAATAATTTGAGTTTTCTTCCGAGTTATTAGTTATTATATATGAAGGATGGTCAAACAATGTGGGTGGATCTTTGTCACTGTTTTCCATTATATTTGCGAAATAAAACTTGATTTAAGATATTGTCGTTTAATCGAACTACTTTACATTAACAAAAGTGCAAAATAATCAAATGCAGCTCAGATGAAAACGGATTACAACGGAACGCGGTGAAGTCAGTAACGAGGTTAGGCACAACCGAACTGTCGAGCGTCTCGATCCAGAGTGAGGAGCAGTCTCCCCGTCAGTAACAACTATGCTCGACCAGTTCCCCCCACCATCTTTACCAGATAGTCGGTGTTGCCAGCCCCGCACAGAATTCACCCAAGTCAGATCAGACTTGACGTTCCGACACGGCCATCTTGACACGTCACACGTCCCTGTGTGATGTATCTGAAAGGAGAAAAAAAAATCGCAATATCATCACGTCTCGGCCAACCTGACTATACTTTACGTTACCTATAAAACTAGAATAATTCCTTATAAGTAACAAACCTCACATGGCAATTAAAAGACACAGAAATGAAACTATTTACCAGTCCTTCCATTCATTTGGCTTAAGGCCCATAACTACATTAATTGTCTAAGGTCGCTATCATCATCTTATTAGAGTAATAAAGCTCATGCCATCTCCTATTAAATTACAATGTCTCAAACGTACAAAGTCGCTACTATCACCTAATTCGAGTGATAAAGCTCATGCCATCTCCCATGAGATGACGATATCTCGAACGTACAAAGTCGCTATTATCACCTAATTCGAGTGATAAAGCTCATGCCATCTCCCGTGAGATGACGATATCTCGAACTTATAAAGTCGCTATTATCACCTAATTCGAGTGATAAAGCTCATGCCATCTCCCGTGAGATGACGATATCTCAAACGTACAATGTCGCTGTTATCACCTAATTCGAGTGATAAAGCTCATGCCATCTCCCGTGAGATAACGATATCTCGAACGTACAAAGTCGCTATTATCACCTAATTCGAGTGATAAAGCTCATGCCATCTCCCGTGAGATGACGATATCTCAAACGTACAAAGTCGCTATTATCACCTAATTCGAGTGATAAAGCTCATGCCATCTCCCGTGAGATGACGGTATCCCAGCCAGCTGCCAGTTTCAACCGGAATCATATGTAAAAAGAAACTGCTCACCGGTATGTCGGAGCACCCCCGTTGGTGAATTGCCGACGCAGACGCTGACCCGTTTCTCCTGCGACGAACCAGGCGCACTGCTGGTGCTCTCTGATGTTCCACTCTACGACGAAGACAGTTTTTCGCGTAGTGGCCGACGGAACCACAGCTGAAGCAGGTGGCAGACGCCGCTGCCGATGTCTTCTTGACAGGAATGTCAGTAGTTGAAGTCTTCGGGTTATCTTGTTGTTGCAGTCCTTTTCTTGAGTGACAGTGTACGGCTTTATGGCCCACGTTTCCACATACGTAGCATGTGACATGCAGCACCTCAATATTTTGACGAGGTCTCTTCGCATCGTTTGTAAGCTCATTTTGGCTCGACAGTTTCCGCTTCATAAATGATGCAGCCTTCAGTTCTTGCTACATACGGTTCCTTATTGTAATATCTCGTGTAAAAGATAACCGTTGCACTCGACGTTCAAATTGAGAAATGTGTGCTAGGATTGTTGACACAGCAATCTGTTCCACGGTAAGGTATTGCCATTTTGACAATTCTGACGACATCAAGGAAGCTGCGTAGGAAGCGCATCGTCTTGCTGGCAGGCGCGGAGATTGCGGGCGGTCAGATTCCACCACTTCTGATGAAGGATGGTCAAACAATGTGGGTGGAGCTTTGTCACTGTTTTCCATTATATTTGCGAAATAAAACTTGATTTAAGATATTGTCGTTTAATCGAACTACTTTACATTAACAAAAGTGCAAAATAATCAAATGCAGCTCAGATGAAAACGGATTACAACGGAACGCGGTGAAGTCAGTAACGAGGTTAGGCACAACCGAACTGTCGAGCGTCTCGATCCAGAGTGAGGAGCAGTCTCCCCGTCAGTAACAACTATGCTCGACCAGTTCCCCCACCATCTTTACCAGATAGTCGGTGTTGCCAGCCCCGCACAGAATTCACCCAAGTCAGATCAGACTTGACGTTCCGACATATATATTTTTAAGCAAGTTTTGACTCCTCTAGTCACGAAAGAGAACTTCGATAAACCCACAATTTGGAGAAACCCTTGTTCGTACGGGACCATGGTGGTCTTTTTCGTGGAATGCACCTTTTGTATTTTTTCTGCCACCAGGCGGCATTAACTATGCGTATAGACACATTAGGAGGTAAATGCCCATAATCGCCACGCTGGGCAAGCGGATTGGCGATCGCAGTAATGTGTCCACTATGATAACGCTGCTGCCCATCATCAATATTTTGTCAAATAATGGTCAGTGACACTTCAATCCCTTAGTCGACTCTTACGACACCCGAAGGAGGAGTTGGGGTGACAAATGTATTCTTACTGCCGTCACCACACGGCTGTATGGTGGTCTGTGTACTCAACTGTTATTTTATCAAGTTGTGACGTCACAATATGCCAGTAACGTCAACTTCGAAAATCGTTCGAGCTGTCTTTTTCACTTCTATGATGCTTCCATTGGAGTGACAAAGACAGATGCTTGGATTATACGATGGTCCGATGCTAGGCATACTATCTATCTCTGTCACTGTGTCGCTGAGTGACAAAGGCAGATATTTAAAATTATCGGTTTTTTTTCGAAGTTCACGGTAGTTCTAATATTTTTCGTATCAAGATACCTATTTTTGAGTACTCATGTTCCCATATGGACAAAAGCATGGTTTGTGTATTCAACTGTTATTTTATGTAGTTGTGACGTCACAATACGACAGTCAACTCAGATGGCACGCGCGAAGCGCGGCATAACAAAAGTTCTATTAGTTCAACTGATGCCAGTAGGGTTAGCACATGATTAAGTCTAATGGCCTGGTCGTGGGCTGGCCACAACATGGTCTAAAAGCCCGGCCACGACATCTCTAAGGCGACCAGCGGCGAGCGAATCCATGAGTTGGAGCAAGATGCCGATATGGCGATATGGCCAGCAAGGCGGTGGCAACTAACAGGTTACTGATTGTCTCCTGTTCGTTGCCGCCGCGATTTGGGCTCTACTTTTCACTTACGATTAGGTGGAGTGAAGCCACTTTGTTGTGCCTACATAAAAAAAATGGGGTACGAGAGGGAGCACGTATGGTTTTCCGCTAAGCCGGTCGCCTTAGACCAATGTCGTGGCCGCGGCATAAGGCAACCAGCGGCGAGCGAATCCGTAACAGCTCGGTCACGGACAGGAGCGAATTGCGGCGCGGTAAGCGTTTTATCTGTTCATGCAATGATTAAGAAAAACGCTTTCCGCGCCGCAATTCGCGCGTATCCTTGGCCGAGCCGGTTGGAGCGAGAGGCCGATATCGGAACCCTCTCGCACGTATGGTTTTCCGCCCCGCCGGTCGCCATGGACCAATGTCGTGAACAGGCCATTAGGCCGCGCTTTTAAAACGCAAGTGTCTGATGTGACACTGATGAAAATCCGCATAGACGTCGGCGTACACCCCTTAGACTGCCTTAGACCGATGTCGTGGCCAGGCCATAAGGCCTGAGTTAGACGCTCAAGCGAAGCGGGTAGCGGGGCGTGTGGCGGGACTTCAAATGTAAACGTATGCCCGTGGCCTGCGTGCATGAATGAATATACAAACGATACTCCTCCTGGAGTATGTGTGGCTGCTCCCGCGTTTCCGCTACTGCAGCTGTGGCCGGGTCGCATCCCACAAGGGTGGGACGGTCGTTGCACCGTCATTTGGGGACGGTGATGAGAGGCTGTTACGCCTGCGTGCATGCTGTTCGAATCCCTTGGGCGACGATATATATAGGTACCTACAATTATTCTGTGGAAAGAAAAAAAAATGGTAAACAAATATGGCTGACTTTCCACGTCTTTGACACATATCGTGAAACATGTTCGCAGATATATTTTTACGTTAATACTAATAAATATCTAATTTTAACTTGAACGTATTGTGAAAACACAAATCAAATTATTTGTTAACTAAATATTTTGATTTGTGCTTTTATTTTTTCTAATACTATATAAATTATAAATATTGGATGTCATATACCAATGCAAAAACGACCAAGATCACCGACGTCCGAGGTGGGGATCGAATCCACGTGCTCAGCTTTCGCGGCTGATGCCTGCACCCCTCGGCCACTCGGTCTTACCCACCTTGGATATCTTGGTCGTTTTTTCTTTGTTAAGGACATCCAATATTTATAATTAATTTTAACTTTTTAATTTTTATGTGAACTGAACAGTTTTTGGGTTTTAAGTAGGTGATAAAACCAAGGTCGTGTTCTGAAAGTGTGTGATTATGAAATAATTAAAGTTTGCAGGTTTGTTTACCTTTTTAGGGTTCCGTAGCCAAAATGGCAAAAACGGAACCCTTATAGATTCGTCATGTCCGTCTGTCCGTCTGTCCGTCTGTCACAGCCTATTTACTCGGAAACTATAAATGCTACAGCAACGAAATTTGGTCAGGATATGTGTTGTATGAACCGCTACAGGATTATGATACTAAATTGTAAAAAAAACCATTGGGGTGGGGGCCCTCCATACATGTAACTGAGGGATAGAAAATTTTTTTTAGTTGTATATAAGCGTGTGGGGTATTAATAGAAAGGTCTTTGAAAATGATATAAAGGTTTATAAATCTTATTTTGATTTGAGCAAACCGTTTTCGAGATATCAACTCTCAAAGTCTGAAAATGTGTCCCCCCCCCCTCTATTTTCTAAACTAAGCGATATAAAATTCTAAAAAAAATATATGTTATGCACATTAATAAACTCTATCAACGATTTTTGGTTTGATTAAATTATCTCCTATAGTTTTTGAGGTAGGTTGATTTAACTGTATTTTTTAATAATAAATTGTTAATGGTACGGAACCTTTCGCGCGCGAGTTCGACTCGCACTTGGCCGGTTTTTTTCTACTTTCAACTGAAAAATGATATACGGTAGCCTTACCTTAGCAATAGGCCTTGTGTCGAAGTTATAGGCTTAATTATGATATGTTTTTGTTTAAATAGTTCGATGGCTCGCTTTTGGCTTAGTTGCAGTCAGGTATCATTAGGAATTTAAGCTTGATCGGCATTTATGTATCATAATATCGCTTATAGTTTTTAAAAATAACATTACGAGTTTTTATTGAAATTTAGTGAATAATTAGTGCCTTATTGTCGTTACAATTAAAAGTGAAAAAGCTCTTAATCGTATACAGTCAATCAAAAATGTGGTTTACCACTTTTGGACTCTATCCAGGAGTAATAAAGTCGAAAACTGGCAAATCACATGTTTTGCTGACTGTACAGACTTTTAGAGAAACGCTTGTGTATAAAAAACACGCGGTTTGAGCGAAAACAAAACGCAGACAAGACAATATCTGCAGGTGAACTAACAAGCATTGTTTTATCAGCCGCGCGTGCTGTTTGGGGACCAGTAAAACACCTGACGCCGGGCTGACAACAGTGTTTACCATGAACTGCTGTCGCGTTATTAACGCAGACTTAATCGTACTTTCTATCCATCCCGCACGTACCCCATTATAGTTGCAGATTTCTAAGAATGAACTTTGACAGTTTAGAAATGTTCCTTAAGTATATGACGTTAAGACTATCGAAAAAATGGTTAGTCTTACCCTCGTCTTTAATACTTAAATAAATAAATATCTTGGGACATCTTACACAAATCGACCTAGTCCCACGGTAAGCTTTGTTAAGGCTTGCGTGTGCTTGATAATAGAATCCTTAGGCTCTCCGAAACATGTCGCGCGTGCTGGGGTGAATATCTGCTATGCTATTCTCTTATTCACACATTCGACGCTGCGTTCGTCAACGAGCTCGACGTCGAGACAGCCTTGTCTAAAATCCTAGCTGTTTTATTTAACATTAGAAATCGAGGCCGTGAGCGAGGTTGTGGGCGAGTTCGTCGCTGTTTTTCGTTAGAGAATACGAAGTTCGTACAATAAACGTCAAACTCTCGACGCAGTGTAGTTCCAGCTCACGCCGCATTCATCGCCGAGCGAATGTCGTTTAAAGTACATTAGTGAATATCATTTTTAGGCTCGACGCTGCCGCAGCGCTGACACAGCGCTGACAGCAAGGCGGTTTCCTTAGTGAATAACACTGCTGAGCGTTTCAACCGCCTAATTTTGGTGGCATCATTTTTTCCGAAGTTTCTAAACGTCTCAATGTTATACTCCGTCATTTGTTTAAGATACCGTGCCTCCTTCAAATGACAAAGTAGTACATTGATGCCACCAAAATTAGGCGGTTGAAACGCTCTAATATTCACCCACTGAAATGAAAATGAAATGAAATGAAATAAAATTTATAACTAAATACACCTGAGTTTAACCGTTCAATTATATTTATAGGTGTTATACCTACTGATTGATGGATTGGTTGGTTATATACACGGCTTTTGTTCCGATCCGGGTTACTGTCAATCATGAAATGATATTTCAATATTTATCAATGATGTTTAGTTAATGGTTATTCTTTAATGCTTAGCACTACGCAATGAGCTAAAAAAATAGAAACCGCTTTTTAAAATAATATACAAGGTAGGTACTTAATGAGATTAACCTAACCTAAACCTAATCAAACGCTTCCAAAATTTTACAGGAATCGAATTAAAAGAGCGATCTGTATTGAGAGCTTAGAGGCGATAGGCTCTTTATCATATGGACATCAAACGAGTTTCAGCCGAAATCAACTTCTGTCAATAACTTTATAATTACAGCAACGCTTAAAATAAATAAAATACGGAAAAATTACTGGAAGTTAAGTTTTTCGTCGTTTAAAGATAAAACTTTAAATGAAATGACCGTAATAAATAACTCCCGTGTTGCAGAAACTTTACGATACTCTGGACACTGAAGCAAAAACCAAAACGCGTCATATTTAACGTCATAAACCCTTTTTCTAACAAAAACAAGAGTAAACACGTTAAAGCGTCAACTTTATGCGCCGGCTAAACTCTAAAATCTATAAATTAAACGCTCTAGGCTGGGCAAACAGTTTTCATTAAAGAAAGGCGGTTTTCCGGACGGCCCCGTCCATGCCGCC
>JALPQI010027426.1:0-22457 GCA_025490895.1 Thaumatotibia leucotreta
GACTTTCAGTCAGTACAAGCACAGACCAAGCAAAGCAAAGCAAGACCACAAAGGACAGACTTGATGACAGACTAGATAGAGTTTTGAAGTAACTTTTTTTTTAACGTAATGTAAGCAATAAACGTGAAATGCATTTATCCTGATTTATCCAAACTGACAATGACAAGACTGAATTCAGTTTTGTCTGTTTTCAACTTTTCACACACACATTTGACAGTGAGCCTTAGAGCTAGTTCTCACGAGCGTTTTATTAGCGGCCGTTAAAAAACGTTCAAATGAAACAAATGCAAAACCGTATATTCATTCACACGATGGCGGTTTTTTATCGAGCACTGTTTGATTTTCGACGTTGGGCGTTGGACGTTAAATCGAATTGAGCATTTATACATATAATACGACGTTAACGGTATATGTGGAGTACCGAACTATTTTGGGTTATTTGGCTGCTACGAAGTATTTGACGACGACTGTCCAGTAAAGTACCTACCTATACATATAACAATTCTTTACCACGTAAGTGCTTTGGCGTAATACTATTAACCGATGTATATATGGATATAAATAAATAAACTAGTCTTCCAAAATTTCAAACAAATAGACTGATTACTGTGAAATAAAGGCACTTTTCATATAGGTAAATGACATTTCGTTATTAGGACAATAACGCTGCATTTCATGATACTACCTTGTCCTGGGTCGCGTTTTATAAAGTTACAATGTACCATTTTGCTCTTGCCTCTCTTTCTAGCCAATATGTGCGTGCGTTAGAGAAGCAAACAGCGAAATTGTAAAATGTAACTTTATAAAACGCACCCCTGATTTGAATTTTAAGAATGTAGCATTAGAATTCAAAATACAAGCAGGGATTATTTCGGATTGCGGCGAGGTTCATGATAAGCAACTATCATTTGCTCGGAAGAGTTATTGGAGTCGAACTCTAATTATCATCATCATCAACCTATGACGGTCCACTGCTGGGCGTAGGCCTCTCCTATTATCTATGCGTATAAACGTATTAGGAGGTGTGCCTAATTATATTATAAAGAAAACCAAGATGATCCATCGTCTTTACTTATTTTTTATTATCGAATAAAGCCACAAATGCATATTACACGAGTTAATCATATATACTCGGGGTATTTATGTTTAAATATCCTGTACAAACTAGCCATTTTGGGCCTTGGGACAACGGGTATCTTTGTTTACACCTGTGAGGTTTTATGAATCTTCGAGTATGAGAGCCGCTGATTAAACTCTTGACCAAACGAGTGTTATCTTTATTAAAATTGCCTTCTGATAATTCTTGCAAAAGAGGCATATATTCTGGTTTAGACAGTTCCGATGTAATACGGTTCATCTAAAAAAATGTAATTCATTAAGTATTATACCACTCTTTACTTACCTACTTGAAAAATAAACTTATCTTTTGTAATACAATCGACGTCAAATACATAATTAAATCACTGTTTGAACTTAATGGGCTTGACATTATAAGGTCGTGTAAAATCGTAATGATAGTTTTGATGTCGATTGTACATTCCAGCATTAGGCCAGCGAATTAGTAGGTACATTTACTAATACGCGATTTGAGGCTCTATCGTGAACCACGAACGAAGTATTTCCCCTCTCTCGCATATTCATAACTATGAATTCGTACGTAAGTGTGATAGGGAGGCAACAGTTCGTTCGTGGTTCGTGGTAGGGCCTCTGGAGCTTAAGGTACGCACGAGGGGCCGCACATAGTGTGCCACTAAGAGGGATAGACATAGTCACTTACTACTAAGACGAAAGTGCCACACAGGCACTTAGTGACGTATTCAACGCACTTGTCTGGCACTTACATTTAGCATCTAATGCACACACACACAAAAAATAGTGGCACAGTGATAAGGACGGACGATTATCGTTCCTTTTCACTTCCACTAGTAAAAAGTTTCATAAGACCATCCCTTTCGTTCTTGCTATTATTATAACGTTGTCAAATCCATATTAATCCTACATTCATGGGTACGCATTAGGACCCGTGGGCCAACAAAGAAAAATGACGACGTATAAAATGATTAGTTTAAAAATAATAACTCCCATTATGCTACTATTGGTGGGAACCTGTAATTGGCTTTTTGTAACCTAATTAAGTTAACATTGTTGTAGTAATAGCTGTTGGTTCTCCTAACAAATAAATAAATAAATAACCCTACGCCCGAGTCTAAAAGCAGAAGTCGAAATATATTAATGATTGTAATTACTGTATAAAAAAATATCTCCACTCACAGAATGGATGGAACATTCTATGTTGTAGGTACTTTTAGCAACTTGAAATTTGAACATTGCCACGCTGACACTTAGTTCGATTACACCGAAAATGTACCATAGAACCGTGAAATGTTAAGTTAGCGAATTGACAACGTAATTTCAGAAGTTTTTGAGAAACAATTTTGTAGGGCGTGTCTTTCGTATATTTCTGGCACTTAGTCTGTATTCACAGGATTTATGCATCGTTGGACTAAAAGTAAATATGGCGATGTATAAAAATGTCTACATATAAAATAAAAATTGGTCCGAGTATTAGAAAGCCAATACTTTAGAATGCTCAAGTCTTATTAAGTCGGAATATAAAAATGACTACTATTAAATTATAAAAATGTTTATGTCTTATCAAGTCGAAATATAAAAATGACTACTTTCAAAGTGTACAAATGTCTAAGTCTAATCAAGTCTGAATATAAAAATGACTACTTTCTTTACTATAGGTCCAGGATTATAATAATACATATACGGATCAAATTCATCACCACCAACAATCTTATACAGGTGGACATTTTTATACTTCAGCAAAATTATATACGCCCCAACTTATGCAAGTGGACATTTTTATACATCGCCATATTTACTTTTAGTCTAGTGTCGCAACATGTTTATATTTGGTCTAATATACAGGTGAACATTTTTATACTTCGTCAAAATTATATACGCCCGAACTTAAGCAAGTGGACATTTTTATATATCGCCATATTTACTTTTAGTCCAACGACGCATAAATCATTCACAGCTGTGTTGTCGATTGTACGTCTGTTTTTGTTAGCTTCACATGTAACTACCTAGCTAGGTATGTATGTAAGAAACACTTAAATTTTCTGGAATCTTAATTTGACCCACTTTCCGGTCTTCGATTAGGATGATTTTTTGCACACGCTCTGTTCTGATGACAATACATGACTAGCTAAGAAACGTCACATGAAATCTAATATGGCGGACTGGCTGTTTGAAAACTAATCAAATGCAAGGGTTTATAAGAATACGAAAAAAGCGTGTTTTTTAGTTTCTTAAACAATTACTAACTTATTGTTTCTAATCGTCGACTGTAATGTGACCAATCACGTGCCAGCAAAAAAGACACCAACGGGCGGCCACCTCAGGTTAGCACTTCGTTTCAGCCGAGGGGCCGCACATAGTGTGCCACTAAGAGGGATAGACATAGTCACTTACTACTAAGACGAAAGTGCCACACAGGCACTTAGTGACGTATTCAACGCATTTGTCTGGCACTTACATTTAGCATCTAATGCACACACACACAAAAAATAGTGGCACAGTGATAAGGACGGACGATTATCGTTCCTTTTCACTTCCACTAGTAAAAAGTTTCATAAGACCATCCCTTTCGTTCTTGCTATTATTATAACGTTGTCAAATCCATATTAATCCTACATTCATGGTTTCAGCGCATTATTTCATTGTTTATATTTATTTTGTTTACTTATTTTTATTGACTCGTAGAAAAAGTATTGTACACAATAGTGTACAATCGTTTTATAACCAAGCTTTTCATTCTCGTACTTACTTAGGCCCTTCAGCAAGTTTGGTGGCCTAAACTCGGTACTCGACTGAAAAGCTCTCTATTATAACACGATTGTGTAAAATACTATACTTACCACGAGATGTAGTTGAGAATCACTTAGTGGTGTTGTAATAGGTCCAAGCAAAATAACACTGCTGTTTTTATTAAGACTATCTGGGTCAACATATATGATATCATTTTCCGATGTTTCGGAACTTCTAATTTCATCATTAATAATTAAAAACATTTGCTCATATTCAAGAGGGTTTTTCGACTGATTGTTATCGTGTAAATTCGAAATGCTTAACAAAGGCTCATAAGATGGTAAGGTTACTCGTTTCTGTTTAGTCTTACTCGACTTACAGCACAGTTTCTTCAACTGCGCTGTTAGGATATCAAATAGCAGCTCCTTGTTCTCCTCTGTTTCATCGCTACTTATATCTACAAGATTCTGTAACGGACCGCTATGTAACAAATTTTTAATTTTTTGATGAGCGAGATAGTTTGGATCAGCACCGACTTTAATATTGAAAGGTTCGACTTCTTCATCATCTATTCTAAAGAAAGCGGAACCATGATCTGCTGCCTTATTGTGAAGTAGCGAAGGAAATGCATTAGTATATTTAATCTTCTTATTTTCTTGTTTTTGGTTTTTTTGTAATAATGACATTAAGTCTTGGTCACTTAATTTCGAAATTATCATTGGATTATCGTCATCTGTATCTGAAAATTACGTAGAAATTTACATTATTACATTCACGTCATGTAGCTCACGTAGAAAGGTCGCTCCCTACTCGTGAACGAAATCGCGACTCGAAGCCGCGAATGCGAATGAAAGATCGAACTGCGGCCCTGCCGCGAACTTCTAAATCCGCTAATTTCGAGGTTTTTTCTCTCTCACTCTAATGACGCCTTCGTTGGAATGACAGAGAAAAATCCTCGAAATGTAGGAATTTCGATTTTCGCGGTAGTGGGCCTGAACGGTACACGGTACGGACCGGTACGGACAACCCGGTAGCGGCAATTTCCTCGCGATGCGACTCATTCGACGAAGACCACACTGACCGATTTGCCTCACGCGGAAATATCCTCTCGAGGCGGCTCATTCAGTGTAGATACGACGGTTCTCCTCGACACTGACATCGTCTCGTAATTATTTACTTTACTCAAAATTTAATTTACCCTGAGAAGCCACAGTTGTTTTAGGGAAATTTAACTTTTTCGGGACGAACTCGTTTGACAAAATGACTGCTATATCTTCCGCCTGATCTGAATCTTCATTCAATGAACGTCGGGATGGTAAAGCTACTGATAATCGAACCTGAAAATGCAATACGAAAGTGTTTTCAAATATGGCTAATTTTATATTCGAACAAATTTTATTATACTTGCTTTTTATAGAAGTTGCGAACAATGTAAACAAACCGTTCAAAGATTACTATTATATTCTTACTTAATTTAGAATTATTTTGTTGTTTCATATTTTTGTTTAATGGTTTAGGTACCTATTGGTTAAATAACACATAATTAGAAGTATTGAATGACGTACATTGGAAATTTAACAACATTTCTAATTACGTTGTTCGCAGCTCTTATTTTTAGTTTAAGTACTTATACATAGAAGTAGGCACAATTAACAATGGAACAAATAAGTATTAATAATATAATTACAATCAATAATAACTTACGGAAATTAAAATCAATAACAATATATAGTTCATAATGTATGCCTTGCTGGTTGGCTGAACAGAAAATGCCGATTTATATTTCGATTTTCATTACACGAATGAGCGTTTAATAATTGAAATCAATCAACAGTGAAAAATTTCATGGTTATTTACAACAAAAATAATTATCGATAAGCATGATTTCGTTTCTATCATTTGGCGGGGATTCAATTATCTCTTTTTTAATGACATCAAGGTTGCTCACAAATATCTGAGCGGCCTCTATTTTCATGGTGTTAAAGTACATGCCCAGATATTTTTGACTATTTTGAGCACCGTGGCCGATTCGATTAATCTGATTGCGACTGTACACTAGTCACATGTAGCAGCCAGCCAATTTGTTGTTACAATATAATAACTCAAGGGTAAAATCGTTGAGTGTGTAGACCGCTTTTTAAAATGGGTAACTTAAATTCTTGTAATGGCAACAATTGAACTACGTTTTCGTGCTGTGACGACACGTCCAACGAAACTTCCTCTTTCCTTTTCGTATGATCGCCACTTTGCTGTTCGCGTTCTCGACGATAGCCGACTTCATAATGGCGGAACCACGTGAAAGAACCTTCCTCATGATCAAGCCTGATGGCGTTCAACGTGGAATCGTCGGCACCATTATTGAGCGCTTTGAGAAGAAAGGCTTCAAGTTGGTGGGCCTTAAATTCATGTGGCCGTCTGAAGAACTGCTACAGAAGCACTACAGCGACTTGGCGTCCCGGCCTTTCTTCCCCGGACTAGTGAAATACATGAGCTCCGGACCCGTTGTACCCATGGTTTGGGAAGGTCTGAATGCTGTGAAGACTGGACGTCAAATGCTTGGCGCAACTAACCCAGCTGATTCTCTTCCCGGCACGATTCGTGGCGATTTGTGCATCGAAGTTGGACGTAACATCATCCACGGCTCCGACAGTGTTGAATCTGCAAAGAAAGAAATTGCTCTCTGGTTTTCCGAGAAAGAAATCGTCGGATGGACCCCCGCTGCCGAGAAATGGGTTTATGAATAAACTGTAATTTTTAAGTAAAATATTCCAATCGCTAACCTAAAATTCCGTGGTGTTGAGGTTAAGCGGTTTTTAAGTTATGCATTAATTTAATAATAAACTCATTAAATTTTGATTTTGTTTTACTTATTTATTTCCTTTACATCCTTACGAACAGCATGTCTGGCCGCTCATTCTCATGGCGGCTCGTGATCGACATAACCAATAATTATTTCTATAGGCTTATTAACTTGTATCGAGTTTTAATTGGTTCCGTAAACTGAATACCTACTTTAATTTTATTTATCAATGTTATTTTATATTCAAATGAACTGAATTAAGTAACGGTTGCATTTACCACTGGCATCATGCAAATGCCACGCTACTTAAATTTTAGCCTAACTACACGTGTGGCCAACTGGGTTCAATTTACAAAACAATCATATTTTTAGTATTTTCTGGTTACTGAGGGGTAAATGCGACTTTAGCTTCTTAAGTTAATTACATCTTGTTAATGGATATCATGTATGGCTCCCCGTTTTTGAAATTTCGAATTCATATTTTATTATATTGCTGTCACTTTATTGAAGTTAGTTAAGACTGAAATAGGTATCACAGTGAGAAAATTATTTCAACTCTCTCAAGCTCTAGTGAAATAAGGTTTCTTATTTTCTTTGCTTTTAATCCCTTTGTCACACACGTTTCCGAGTAATTTATACCATTTTTCACCCGTCCCGGTATTCACTTCTGTACATAATCTTTGACTTGTCCGTACCGGATGTATACTTACAGCTATATTTAATACCTACCGTCAGATCGTCACACGATTATGTAATAAATAGTGTTGATGTATAATTCTTCACTAGATTCTTCAGTTTTTTTTCTAAAACTTCAACAAGTCCTGAGAATCCTTTTACAGACATTCCGTTTTTTAAGCACTCATTAACATAACATTTTCATTTCTCCTGTTCAGAAAGTATGTCCATATTCATAAGTAGTTAGTAAGGGATGTAATTTTTACATGGGATTAACCAGTTATCTTATATAAATCGTAACCGGTTTGAGATTTCCTAAAAGAAAGTCACGCTTTCATCCCTAGGGTGGAGAGTATTTTTTTATTGTCATGGAATCCGCAATAGTGCTAAGATAGCGTGATGCCTGTTTCACGTTTCGTCATGGCACTCATGGCGATCTGGATGTAAGTCGAGACCAACTACGTTAGGTATAATCTAATCAGTGGCGCCAGGTAAATTATAATATAGGTAAACTTCATTTATTACGCATAGTTAAAAAAGTGTTTCCTCGCATTTGAAACGAAAAGTAGAATGTTTGCCTCGAGTGAAAGCACCAATTTCACCCTTAAACTATTGACGCTTTCTTCGTTCGAGAGCCTAAATATTGCCCTTTCAACCCATGTGTAACAATATACTATTGTTATTATGTGTATCGGCTGACAAGACGAGGAATCAATCAAAACAAATTAAAACAAATATTCTCTAGACAATTTTATCTATAATTAATACCTTAAATAAAAATGTTACTCTAACTTACATATTACATCACCTTGATGTAGTGCAATGCGTCTGGATGAGCTGCGCTTACTTCATAATAGGTTTTATTTAACAAAACAGGTCCTTCTGTATATGCCAACGAATTATTTATATGTTGGAGCGGATAATAATAATTAAAATCAGTAAGTGCATCCCACCATCAGTTATAAATAAACAAAATCTTGTATTTAGGATATGCTATGATACCTCTGTTGTCGCAACTTCGTGAGCATTGCACGACTGGTTTCATAAATTAAGTTAATTAATAATAATTATTATTATTAATTTGTCCTTTATCAGCCGCTTAATGTGATGCTAGAAAATTTAAGACTATTTTCTGGTAATTTAATATGTACAAGTAATATTCATTTGGATTTGTAACTGTTTGTCACGATTATGCCTACCTCACAATCATAAAGGATAACATCACGGGTTTGTATATGCCTTATGATAGTTATGATATATTGATTTAGTGGCTTCCAATTATAGATTTTTAGTATTTCTTGCACAAATCCCGTTAGTTGGTTGATTTGTGAAAAATGCCCGTGCGTTCTGTACTGGGTAGTCAATAAAAGTACAACTCGACGTGGTGTCCGGTGTCCGTGAGTGATTAACAAATTACAAATAAGTGAATAGTCTTGTGAAATACTGTTTTGTAACATGACGTCATAATAATATTCATCAGTTGTACTGGTGTTACTGTGGTTATACTAACAAATACTCTATTGATATCTAACGGTCTTAACTATTTACAAGGGTAAGAGTCTTGCAACAAATTTCGACATTACATAATTGTTAAGGTGTGCTTACCAATTCTGCATAATTTGGTTTTAAGTAGGAAAGGAATGCCCAAGCATTATCACTAAACATGTGTAAGTACAAATCAGAATTGGCAAGCACAACAATGTTAAAACAAGATTATCTAATTCCACAGCCAATAACGATTGTCAAATGAAAATGTGCAATGATAAGAGAGAACAATCAATAATACTAGTTATATGAATTTGATAGAAGAAAATTCACGTTTGATTTGTAATAAATACCACGTTATTATTTACCGTTTCTGGGCATTTTCACTTCTAGGGACACCCAATTCGCTTAACTCTCACAAAAAAGTTAACTTCGATGTCAGCTTTGTAACTACAATTAAGCATTAAATATTTTTTTATCATTTAATCCAAAAGGAATAACCGGATACGCAATATAAAAACGCGAACAAAGTGGATTTACGTAACTATTTCATGCTTAATTGTCGTTACAAAGCTGACATCGAAGTTAACTTTTTTGTGAGAGTTAAGCTAATAGGGTGTCCCTAGAAGTGAAAATGCCCTTCTACAAGAGCTAATCTGTATTACGTTGACACTCTAGTAGTGCCTACGAAACCAACATTGTAAAAAGGCTTCCTAGAGAAACCATATTAGATCAGGCGAGGCGCCTTCCTATTAGTCTGTAAACGTAGCCACTGGGCTCTGGCAAAAAGCAGCCTCGGGAGAGATCCTGCACCAGTGATACGAATTTGTTACGTTTAGACTAGAGATTGTTGTGGCAGTGATGTCACATGTCATAAATTATGTATCATTTTCTACTACCATTCCATTTACTCCCCAAGTCACCCTATTGCGACGTCACTGCCACAACAATTCGGGGTCTAGTTATGTTAGATACAAACGCGAACTTTCTCGGCGTACAGTCGAAGACAGTTACCTGGCCCTCTGCATAATTGCAGTGTAAACGATGGATGTGTGCAGATTTCATTATAATAATTTTGCATTAGGCCCCATAGATTGACTTATCATCAGCCAGGGACCGATATGTCAATTTTATACGGAATAATACAAACTATTCAATTTTACACTGTTGCAGTAAAACTGTTCTGCAAATTATTTTGGCTCTGATAACTTAATTTTAAGTCTGCAAATTAGAGCCGTTTAAATTTATTTACATATACATTTATTTACATATTTTATGTAATACAATAAAACAAATAAAGATGACTATAATTATAATTAACTGTCATATGTACATTATAAGTTATACATATAATTATAACGGCTAGCGAATGTCCCAAATTATAACATCAAAAATTTTATTTATAATATTCAAACGACATTTTCCTATTTATTGCTAATATAATATATAATCACGTGTTAATAAAAAAATAATCTTATTGTACTGTAAAATTAAGTTGGGCGTAGACGCTCGAGAACAAGATTATCTTTTTAAATTACGTTTAGCAAGGGTTTAACATTATACTGGCAGTGTTTATCGAACCCCCGCCATCGCGCGTTCTGGGTCAGTAGGGCCACTTTCTTTATTGCTAATGAGAGGTAATTAATACTTACTGTTTGTATAGATAGGACAACATTTGATTCTCAAAACCTTGTGCTCGCAACCTTTATACCAAGTATGATAATGTTCTACTACAATGTACTTCTTATATCTCAAAAAATACTATGTAGGGTGGGGTATGAACAACTTAAAAAGATTATCTAACTCAGAGCGTCTGGTCGCCGTGTAGTTCTACTTCCACGGCGGGTTGCGAGTTCTGCTGGTCGGCCTGCGTTGCTTGCTCGAGCTCAGCCTGGTTTTGTTGTAATCTTGATGGAAGGGGGGTCGTTTGACCTGCGAATGAAAAATATGATAAAAACCTTACATTATCAGGCAAGAATAAAAATAAATTCCCATTCATGTGCCAAAAAGGATCGGACAGCGGCTAGCGTAATACAGATTTATTTATACAGTATGTAAACCATCTTTATGTAGTACCATTATTTATTCTGTGCCATATTGGAGAAGTGGTTGGTTACATTGTGCTGCTAGGGGTAGCATATATATATATTTATATAGTTGCAGATTTCTAGGAATGAACATTTGACAGTTTAGATACGAGCTTAATATATATGACGTTAAGACTATCGGAAAAATGGCAAGTCTTACCCTCATATTAATAAAGATTAATCTATAACTGTCAAAAGTTCATTCTTAGAAATTAGCAACTATAGTGGCATGTTTCTGACGGCCTGACCTATGTTAGTAAACCAAAGGACAAACTTCCTTCACATACCATATTTATCGTGGATTCCTCTATGTCTCTTCAACGCGAATCGGTCAGCGAAGGCGGCGGTGCATATGTCACACTTAAACGGTTTCTCGCCCGAGTGTACTTTAGCATGGTTTTTCAGATGAGCTGCTTGACTAAAGGCGGATCCACAAGTATCACATCTGTAACAAAACTAGCTTTTAGTACTATAAGAATAGGACGCAAAAGGAAAAACTACTTAGTGTTAAACACAGATCGCTTATCCTAAGCATGTTTCTCAAACACACGGTACTGTAAACACATTTACTATTTGGTTGTATATCTTCAATGGAAACAAAGCAGCTCCTTTTTAGTTTGATTATATTAATCATGAAAGCAATAGTAAATAATTTATGGTAAATGTATTACTTATGTGACTTATTTGCACTGAATTAATTTTTAATAGCGTAATCGTAAGTCAATACTACTTTCTAATCTAAAATAACGAATTTTTGATACCGTGCTCTACAACTAAACGATTTTAGGAGACTTCTACCTTTTCAGTTGATGATGATTGGCACTTAGGGTTTGCGGGTAATTGTCAGCAAGGTAACGTCAGTTTTGACTAACCCTCTGCCTGTGACGTGCATTTCGACCATAACCGACAAAAAGTGTAATAGAGAAATGAAATAATGAGGAGTCTATAAGAAAAAGTCTGTATGTTGCACGATAAACGGGATTGCCGATAGGTACTGACTTGTATGGCTTCTCGCCTGTGTGGATTCGTCGATGGTTCCATAGTGTCGCGTGCCTGGCGAAGCCTTTGTCACAAACCTGCAACAATGTAGAGATATTCTTTATATACCTATTTTTATGACTACATTTTAATTACGTAAAAAGTAAGATACAATAAACTTCATATTAGATGAACTCTCACTAACATTACGGCTGCTATCCGTCCGGATTTCCCCGGTTTGTCCTAGGTGCGGCAGAGGTTTCAGAAAATGTAATTAGAAGCTTACCTCGCACACATAAGGCTTTTCTCCTGAATGCGTCCTTTCGTGGTTCTTCAAATGGGGCGATTGCGAGAACTGCATACCGCACGTGTTACACCTGCACAGACATACTCCGTAATTAACGTTTTGAATATTCAAAAGCGGATATTATCATTTCGTTTACCTAATCAAATATGTACGGGATTTTCATTAAATGAATTAATACCTTTTGTGTATTGTTGCTAGGTTACTATTATTCAAAAATTCAATACATCAGCTTTAGAAAGCACAGTGAGGATACGTCAACCCAACCTATATACAATAACGGAAAGTTGGGATGTGATTAAGGCAATTGTCCCACCGCGAGCCAGTAAGCTATGAGCTATCGGCTATAGAAACGACCAAAAGATAAGCGCTCCCCAGTGAAAAAAAAGAAACACGGCGACATTTATAGCTCATAGCAGTCATAGCTGAGCGCGTAACTATAAAAATCGAAGTGTATCTCTTATTTACATGGGCGCGCTTATCATTTGTTCTTTTTGTATAGCTAATGATAATAGACAAGTGCCTAATGCCAACGACAGCTACAGTACAGTCACCGGCAATACATATAGTTGAGCTATGAAAGCCACAAAAACCTCTGACGCAATCTTATTTTTTCTGCATGTCCCATAATTTTGCGGCCTACATAGAGCAAGATAATTTGCAGAGTCAAAAAACTTCAATTTTTCTTTAAATTACGTAGAGTTAGCGCGATGTGTTCTATAAATTATAAACGTATAAATAATACAGTATATAATATTATAAATATACAGGAAGACATTTAAATTATGATATTTGATAAAGTGTAACTGATTTTATTTAGTAATTTATTTCACGTTAAGGATCATGTCTTGAAATTCATCTATATGCTGTAATAAAGGAGGCGATCTCTTTAGGTATTCTGGGAAAGGGAGTTAGAGAAGACATTTTAATTATAAAAAATATTTACTTTTATGGTGGGTTGGCCCTGTCTAAACAAGACGCTCGAACATTTTTGGTTCGGGTAAACTACCTATTACTTTTTATCAACTAAAATAAGTATATACATATAGAGAATATGTGCTTCAAACAGATACGGGTATGATTTTGAATCAGCATTACATTTCAATCAATATCACAGATGTCATATATACCATAGATCAAGCAAACGTATCTACTTATCGTGTCAAATGAACTCAGTAAAATCTACTGAGTTGTCCGTCTTTAATCGCAGATTGCAGCTTTCGGGCGTCAAATTTTGTAAGTTGAAGTGAACAAAAACATTAATAATGCTTCCTTAAGTAATATTAATTGCAACAACACAAAAAAATATGAATACTCAAGGGCCTGAGACATATTTAAAATCAAAGGCAAGTAACAACTTCAGTACAAAATCTGACACGCTCGGCCGCCATACAAATTAATGAACGTGTTTTATTCTATCTAAATCTAATTCTGAGATCAATATTCTCGGTATTTTTTTTTCTACTTGAAAATAATTATTGAAATCTTTACAAAAATTGCGGGAAATCGAAAGCATTTGAAACTTACTGTTATTGGTAAAATGATTTGACCAATAGCAATAGTTGAGTGTGAAGTCTTTGTCATTGTCAAATTCAAAATTGCTTGTCTCTTTCGTAAGACAAATTAAATTAGAAATGCCAGACAGAATGCTGATAAATATTTTAGTATTATTTAGCAAAGTTTAATGAAAGGTTTAATTACCTATAGGGCTTTTCTCCCGTATGAATTCTAGAATGATTTTTGAGATACACGGCCTTGGCAAAAGCAATGCCGCAAATTCCACACTTGAAGTTCTTCTCTCCAGAGTGTAGTTTCTTGTGTGACCACAGCGAGGAGTATCTGGAGAAGGAGCCACCACAGATATTGCAGTGGAATGGCTTGTCGGAGCTGGACTGATTCAGCTTGTTCTTGTTGCCACCAACAAATATGATGCCGGAGCCATTGCAGTTCTGGCACTTTGTCACAGAAGCCAAGTTTCTCTTTTTCACTGGATGGTGGCCGGGCACTGGAACAATGTTAAGGACAATAAAACGGTTCTAAAACTACGAAACCAATATATCTTGACATTTTAACCACCGTAGGTATATTAGATCAGACAATCAATGCCAAGCTCACCTTGCCGTCTGATTGTAATAAATAAGAAAAAGGTCTAATTAAAATCCATATATATCTTATAAATTTGCCCCTTTCAAATGCAAGCTGCGTGGTGTAATTTTGTAATGGTAGCGGTATCGGCTCAATGTGTATGGGCTTGATGATGAAAAATTCACGGCAGTTAAAATTCAATATTAAACTTTCGGAACAATTTTTTCGTATAAGCTTCACCACATACTATGTACGCTAAAGTATTAATTTGACTACCTATAACATATGTAGACAGAAGATAAATAAAAAAGTTACATGCTGCCGAGCGGCATTACAAAATTGCAGGGTTATATTTTATTTATTAATTCAATCATACATGTGTATAAACCATGTACAACGCAATTACAATTGCCTCATTTGTGTCTAGTATAGGAATATAGTGCATAGTATAGACTTATATAAAAAAACCGATTACAGTACAAGAGGCTTACAAGGCTTTTGCTGTTGAGACTGCTGTTGCGGCTGCGTAGTGGCGAGCGGGTCGGAAGTCGGCTGCACGCCGCTCACGCCGCCGACTTCGAACTTTACGTTGTCTTCTGACGTCACGAATATTTGCGTAGCGTTCACTGTACAACACAAAATAAGTTAGTCACAAAAATTGTACTATAGCTAGTCACATAATAATTAGTAGATACCAGGGCTCCTGGGGGAGGAACGCAAAACGCATGCGTCGCTTCCAGCCTCAAAGTGATCCATTAAAAAAACTAACCAACTTATTCATAAATGTTTGTTAACTTAATAATTGTTTGTCCCTTTTGCTCTTATGGACACATTGTTAAGACCGAAAGGGACAAACAATTATTTGCGGCTTGTTAAGTTAACAAACGTTTATGAATAAGTAAGTCATTGGCTGGGGGTTTGACGGTAACTTGATAACCTAATGCCAAAAATTGGCGCAGGTACTAGTAACGGGTTGGCTTAAAGTAAAGAGAATATATAATATTTCTAAAAGCATAAAAATAATGACAATAAGCATTGAATTATCGATTTTGTTATCACTAACTAGAGGATATTGGACATGAACTACATAGCTTTTAATAATTAGAAAAGGCCCGGTTTTATATTTTTTTAAGTAACTTGCTCATGAACTTGCACTATACTTTGGACAACTTTCAAAAACACTCTAGTTCCTTATTCCCGGAATTTCATTAGTATTTTTATTCTATTCTTGAATCGAGTTCTCACATATCACTACATACATTCAAAAGTATTTAAAAATTACTAATAAGTTGTTGTTGCCTGAGACTCAATAATATGTGAAGGGCTGACAACATTTAGTAGCTTTTTCATGTCCGCCTAAAATGAGTGAAAACCGATATTGCATACATATTTACCGAAACATGTATGTCTTAAAACGTCACGTCTTAGCGTGTTATCCACAAGACTGCGTGACTTTTGTGGCGATAAGTATTATCAAGTAGGGCAATAATGAAAAAATAAAATCTCATCTCTAGTTATTTGTTACTTTATATCAGAAGCACAAGACCTCGTTTTTCATAAAACATACGCCACTATAGCAACCCTCCCCAATATTTCTATTTTTTACACTATATGTTTAGAGATCGCCAACTTCAAATATTTTTACAAAGTAATAGGATCAAAATAAGTAATTGATTAAAACCACTTAATATGGATTATATTATTTTAGAGACAGATTTGCTTCTGACATAAATATTATCTCGGATTTCTTAGTTTGGCACCATTATCTGAAAAATTTGAATAAAAATTATAAGAAAGGGTACATACTTTGATTGTTTCTTTGTTGGTCAACCGAATCTTGTGCAATGCAGTTTTCGCAACGGATTAGCTTGGGCCCCTTCCTCTTAGGGTTACTGGTGATGGGCCCTCCACATGTGATACATTTTTGAACTTTGTCAACCAGTATAGGTTTAGCTGAAACAAATGCTACATTATTATTCCTGTACATACAGGGTGTTTTTTTTTCGACCGTTCAAATTCTACGTAGTGAATGTGTAGGTCATACTCACCAACTTTTACTATGGGGACAACGTCGAAATCGCGAAAAAAAAAATCAGCTGTTTCATACAAATTGGCGGCATTACGCCGGCCGAAATGTATGAAACAGCTGATTTTTTTTTCGCGATTTCCACTTTGTCCCCATAGTAAAAGTTGGTCAGTATGACCTACACATTCACTACGTAGAATTTGAACGGTCGAAAAAAAACACCCTGTATACATATTGTAATATTTATTTAGTAATGGAGTTAACATGTGTTAAATTTGATACTGCACTTTACCACAAAGTCTAAAGAGAGAACAGCAAATGTAATACTATTAAAGAGCGTAAATAATTTAAAATGTACTTACTGTCTTGCATCTGAACATGATGTTGTTGCTGTTCAGATGTGTCAGAAGAGAGGATCTGTATGTGAGGTGGCATGGCTACCTCATTACCACCTCCAACACCAGTGGCTACAACAGTGATGTTGCCTTCTGCAAAAAAGAAAAACATTATTTATAGGTTTTCAAGTATGTTACCAGTATGTAAACTAAATATTCTATTAAGGAAATCTCTTAAACAATTTAAAACACACATCTTTTTTAATTTTAAGGGTTGTAATTGCTTAATTGATGTCATACGCCTTCAAAGCATTATTAGTTGCGTATATATTTACATACGCCAAAAAAATAGTTTATGCACTGCTAGCCAGCATCATGTATATAGAGACAACAATTATTGTGATTGAAATAAGCAATAATAAATATAATTACGGAATATAATTATATTCCTGTTCCTAGGTATTGATTGACGGCAGGTGCATGGTTAAGAATAACAGTTTTTTTTTTGTATAATTACATACAAAAAATAATATTTTAACATTTAAAAAAATCTACATAAATAAGAAATTACCTGAATCCTGAGCGTGTATCCTTTTGTGGGCATTAAGCAATGTAAGGTGGCCAAACATAAGCCCACAAACATCACATTTAAAACTTATATTGGAAATGGCATTTTGTATTCCATTCGGAGCAATCTGCATCTGGTTTACCAGAGCATAGTTGTATGAGAAAGGTTGTGCAATGTAGCATGTCTTGTCATCACTGGTTGTCAACTGGGCGATGTTCACCGCGCCAGATACTCCTCCGGAAGCACTAGTGGCTCCCGATCCAATCTTACCAATCATGTTCACGTTTGATGTGGCGTAACAGAAGGTGGGAAATTCCTGAGAATATACAATGACATATATTTAGTACTGCTCCAAGACAATAGCTTTCTGCCAAAGCTTAGGTATGAAAGCATGATATTTATCTGCCACCTTAGCTTGCTGTCTGTGATAACAGTAATTTGTCAGGCTCCCTTAGTGTTCCATATCAGATTCTTATGTACCCCATTACAGCATTAACTATTGCCAATAAAAAATATGAAACATTGATTAGACAATGGGCAAACCCAGGAACAGGCAGCTCGATCAGTATAGACCAGGCTAATAAGGAAATCATTACAATATAAATTATATTCAATGAAGAAAGTTACATGCTTATTTAATTTATTTTTCTTATTAATTTTGAAGTTTTCTGGTTCAATTACATTTTAATATGTTTGAGTCTCATGTTAGTAATAATTCTAAATTCAAGTTATCCATTATTGATTCTTCAGCACTTATCAAACCCACCCACCAATCAAACTATACATAAGAGTAAAAAGTTAATTTAACTTAAATACATTATATTAAATTAATTTAACTTTTTTCAATGTTTTTATTATAGGATTTAATTTTATGTGTTATCACAGTAAACATGCATAATTAGTTAAGTTGATGATATAAAGAATCATGTCATTCCCCTTTTTATTTTCATGTAATGGGAATAGAAACTAAGTCTACCTATAATTGATTATGAGCTTAACCTGATGTTTACTTATAAAAGACATCTGCATAAGTTTTTCAGCCAGTGTACTATGTCAGTGGTCATCATCAACAACCCTGCAATTATCCTGGTGTTTATTTGCATTGGCTCCTTGGAGAATCAAATGCCTGCATGGCAACCTAATCAAAATAATTAGAAACATTCAATGTTTAAAATTTACTAGGCCTTTGTTTCCACTTTGGCCAGCATTAAGGGTTCAAATGTTTATAACATTCTACACATTTCCTAACTTTATAGCTGTGACTAAGAGAGGATCAGACTGTCAGTTATATATGACTTCACTGATTCTTGCCATTTAATAATGTAACTGATCCAACAAATGACAAAAACAATATTGTTCTTTGTTTGATATCTCAAATATTATGTACTGTGACATAACTAAGTAATAAAAGTATGTTAAATTTTCTGAATTCCTGTTGATAAATAATAATGTAGAACCAAAATCGCTAAGCCAATCATAGGAACAGTAATAATAATATTAAGCAATTATGACAAAAGAGTTTGTAGTTTAATTTAAATAATATGCATTGCAGGCTTAAAATACTTAGATTGAAACCATTCATGACCTATGTATGACCAACACAGATAGACATAATGTAGGCAAGTCTCATACAATAGTAACATAATGGAGCATAAAATAACAAAATATGTAGAAATACTGACCAAAATGGTATAAACCAATTCAGATAAAAATATTTAGGGCCTGTTTCATTATCCCCAAATAAATATCTATCAGATAAATGCTAGCTGTCCTTTTCTTTTATATATCATGGGAAAAGGATGTATGTTTGTTTTATCTGATGGATATATTTATCCAGTATTTTGAAACATGCCGATAAAATAGCGCGATGTCGTGACCGAGGCAAGTTAGGAGAGCCTGACAGCATACATGTCTCCACGGCGTTGCCGTACTAGGCGAGGACACAAAGCGTTATACCTGCTGCTGAGACTGTTGAGTTTGTTGTGCGTTCTTCTGCTGAGCATTCTCTATAGTCTTGCCTTGTGTCTTCTGTTCTTGGTACTGCAGCGTAGGGACAGAGCCGGTTTGGACGGCATTCGTCGTGAACATTTCGCCGTACTAACTATTTACTTACATTACTAATCATCACTCATACCTTTTATTCGCCGTACTGTAGATAATAACATACATTAAGCCACAAATACGGTTACGCTAGGTTCAACTTAAAAGCGCGGCTAATTGTTCAGAATGCGGTTACACGAAAGAGAGACTTCAAAACACAAAGTGCGAAGGTAACGGGATATATTTCTTATCAGTCTACTCCGCTCGTAAAAAGATCAGATGCTATGAAAGCAGAGTCTCAGTGCGTAGTCAATAAGAAAGAAAAGGATGACGGACTATCTACGGGTTGTCGGGCTTTCAGTACAAGTAAACGGACGCCATTGTATATTTGACGAGAGACGCCGCGCCAAGACCGTCGCCATGTACAAAGGAATGACTATGCTAATATGATAACGAGAGACCAGAAATGAAGCTCACCTTTTCTCCTATTTGATTAATTTCTTAGACAATTCATTTAAACTTGGAAATAATTATGATTTACTTGCTGTCTCACTTTAAAATCACTCAATCCTCCATCTCACAAAAGAAACGAAATGGCGATACTAAATAAAATGGCCGACTACAAGCCGACAACTAGACGCGTACAATCTACGGTAAAAATGTTGCCAGATTATGGTTTTACTTTTCATGTTGGTGACATTGTGTAATGCCACGTTGACACCATCCAGCACGAAGCCTGTACTAGTTACTGTTAGACAGCCTGTAGAGCATCTGCAAGTTATTTGTAGTTTAGTAAATAGGCCTTAAAACGTAAATTTTTCTAATACAAAATTAATACGGTTTGTAAGAATCTAAATAATATTAAATACTACCTGGTACGAATACGGGTAAACACTAACGAAATGAAACCAATGGTTATCATCGAACAAAAACAATTAATTTGTAAAATTCAAATGTTATTATGCCAATTTAAGTACAGATAGGTATAGTGTCTTTACTTCTTTAGCTAGAAGTTACCCCAAAACATACATTTTTAGTACAGATGGTGCCTTTTTACGTCAGGTCCAAAACTTCGGGGGGTCATCTACTAAAAAACGTCGTACGAGACACGTGCAAAAACGAAATTCGTAACTAGTATCGATTTAAAACATCGCCACTCTTTCGAATTTCATGTTTTTTTGCACTTGTCGTAGTGTACTATTCCGTTATACCCATAAATACATGTCTAAAGAAATAGTTGTTTTTTGACTTATTGGTTTATTCTTAAAATAACCCTATATATAAAATAACCCTATATATCTTATACATAAATATGTTTGAGAAGAAATCAAACATATTACATATATCAAGTTTTGTAGTCTAAATCTGTCATTTCTTCATCATGGCATGGAAGAGGATTTGGAGTCACTTTAATGTCAGCATCTTGTATTTTAGATTTCCATTCACTTCTGAAGGCGTCCATTCCTTCTTGTACAGTCTTGAAATTGATTGGTACTAATTTATCTTCATCTGACGATGGCTGGCTAGGAAGTTCTGTTTCTGCAATATAAATTAGTAACAGGTCATATTTAGGGTTCCGTAATGAGCTACAAACCCTTATTGATTCACCATGTTCTTCTGTCTATCTGTCCACAGCATAGCTCAGTGGCCATTAGTACTAGAAATTAGCAATTTGGTCCAGGTATACATATTAATCATGCTAAAAAAGTGGTAGAACAAAATATAGGATTTTTTTTCGGGTACCTCCCTAAACATAAAGTGGGGACTATTAATTTATTTTTCTGTAATTCTATAGTGTGGGATATCATTGAATAGGTTTTTTAAAAGTAATATATAAAATAAAAATAGCTTTTATTCTACCATAACTAATTTCAGATATTAGTATCACACATTTTCATCACATTTTCCAAGCATATTTTAGAATTTACATTACATTTAAAATAAATAATTTAATTTCTTTAACAATTCAATACAATTTTTAAAGTCAATATTTTCAGATATAACAACTTAAGAATAAAAAAAATTGGGTCCCCCTCTTTAACTTATAATAGGTGGGTCCAAAAAATATGAAAAAATTATCATAAATAATGGATTTAAAGAATACTTTCAAATAAACTATTTTGAACATAATTGGCACTGCAGTTTTTGAATAACTATGGAGCCCTATAGCATGGCCCAATATGCTCTTGGCCGGTTTTTATATTAAGAGTACCTAGGTCAGTTGAGTATTCTAATACAATTTTTATTTTCTAGTAGTCTAATATGTGTACACATTAGTATTTTATGCCCAAGGTTCAAAATTGGTATTTTTAGTGCTAGCTAACCATAACTAACTATAAATGTAACAAAGTAAACAATGCTTTTTACCTGCCCCTTCTCTGGGAGTAATGTAAGTATGTTTCATTCTGAGATATTTGTCAGCCTTACATAAATACTTCACATTTTCCTTTGGAATTTTGTCAAATAGTAGATCCATACTAGGAGGAGCAACATCTTTAGCAAAAAACATGTATGTTCCAAGCATACTTTCTAATTGTCCTGAAATAAAACAATGGTGGTATGATTTGTTTGGTTTAGTGTATATTATTATGGGATATATTGTTTTAAATCATTAGGCGTCTAATGGGCGTCCTATTACAACATTACTACTAATTGATACATGCATTAAAGTGTTTCAGAATTGATCAATAAAGCGTTTAAGGTTGTGTAGTATAAATTACCCCTACCTGTGAATATAGTGTCATCTAACTGTATTATAGGATTTGGGCCACTGATTCCAAGCACATGAATGGATCTATAATTTTCCATGTTCACGGAATCCTCAAATTCAGCGAAAAACGAGAATTTCTTCTTCAGAATCTGCAGATTCTTCACAGATCATTGTTAAGATTACTTTCTTGAAAGAAATTTGTAAGTACAAACACTCACAATATTCTGTAACTACGTATTATAATATTTATTTTATTTTGTAATTTTAATTGTATTTATAGTATGCCTAGGTATTCTCGGCAAAGTACCTTTCCACAGCAGTGAACCACAGAAAACTTTTAATCTTTTTTTTTTCTGGTAAATGTCATTGTCAAAATTTGTCCCAATCTTTTTTTTTTGTTTCAACTCAATTTTATTTAAATCCGAATCGCCACAGACACAACGGAATTCAGTCTGAAATTTCGGTGACCCGGGTAATTTGTAAATAAGCACGTTTCTTGTATCACGTGTTAGTTTAGTGTTTGTGAATGAAGAAACGCCGCG
>JALPQI010027427.1:0-12421 GCA_025490895.1 Thaumatotibia leucotreta
TTCAATAAAAACTTTTACAAAAACGCCGATCAAGCTTAAATTTCTAAATACTTGATTATTGTTACGAACCTGACTTCAATTAACGTTTTTTAATGTCACCTTAATTGAAAGAAAGAAAGATATAGAAATAATTTATTCAGCGCGCTTAAAATATAAACATAAATACAAACTATAACATACAATTAATTTTTAAAGCGTCACTGAAAAGGTTTTCACTCAGCTTTATGTCAAGATACTTGTTAGGTACCTTGACGCTGGTCTTCCGTGAAAACCATTTCATAGGAGCGCGTCAGTGCGTAAACTAACCCCCTTATTCATAAACGTTTGCTAACTTAACAAGCCGCTAATAATTATTTGTCCCTTTCGGTCTTCACAATGTGTCCATTAGAGCAAATGGGACAAACAATTATTAGCGGCTTGTTAAGTTAACAAACTTTTATGAATATGGGGGTTAATTAGCAATCTAACATTGAGATCACAAGAGAAATAAAAGTTATGGTAAGTACAATTCAAATAAAGCTAAAAAGTTACATACTATGATGTCATAGGTCATAATTGGATGTCATTAGCGTATCATTTAGTGTACACTATGCTTAATAATTGTCGTTATAAATCTGACTAAAATTAATGTTTTATTTTTAATTTCATGCTAAAAGTGACAAAGCTCATACGGGGTGTCCAAAGACATGAAAGTAAAGTACTCTAAAAACTTTTAATAGACTGTTGGAATCATGAAGAAAGATATCTTGGTGAAAAGAGACTTTATCTTATTTTTAATAGCGAATGACACTGCATTCATAGCTTTTTTATGACAAATAGCAAATTTTAGAGATATGAAGAGCAACACATAATTCTCTTGCAATATAGCAAATAAACCTTTTTTTGATAGTTTAGTGGATTATAATAGATTCTCTTGAATAAGTACAACTTAAAATACTGTTTACACATTAGCTGTGTCGTATATACAGTCAACGGTATAAATATGTATACAATAGTCATTCAATTCAGTCCTTATTTCAATGGCGTGAGGTAAAATAGTGTACATATATTTTAACTATCTCACCATGGGATGTAGCGAAGCGGCCAGGGTGGTCATAAATATATAAACAGACTTCTATTGTAATAGCGTTAAGGTGCATGTTGAGATAATTTTGAACACAAGCAGCTTACATATATCTGATGGCGACTACAACATGAAAATACTTGTTCAGTCCAACGTTAACGTGTAAGTGATTAAATCGTAAAATTTTAAACATCCTGGCAATGAGTTTTCAGTATAGTAGAGTACAGCAAATAAAAAAATATTTTGGGTCATCTTCAGTGATCGGTTTTTTGGATTCACCCTCGCGGGATTTCGCGTATAAAAAATGACGGGTGTGACTATAAAAATAATGAATACTTTTATATTATATTATGAACAGTAACATGGCAAATTACATGGAAATACGTATAAATAATCAAAGTTTATTTTTCAAGTTACTATAGAAAACCCGCCGGGGAAATCCAAAAAACCGATCACTGGTCATCTTACACAAATAAACCTAGTCGCACGGTAAGGTCAATTAAGGCTTGTGATATGGGTACCAGGCGTCGATATATTTAATAGATAAATACATAGACAGCCAAGGAACAAATATTTGTGATAAATAAATCCATAAATACCCTTGCCGGGATTCGAACCCCGAACCTCCAGCTTCGTAGGCAGCGTCACTACCAACTAGGCTACGGAGGCTGACAAAGAATATTATAATTCATTACTGCAGAGGCCGGGAAATAATGTTTGTAAGTGCTTTAGTTTTGTACAGTGCTTTGCTGTAATGCTGTGTAAGCATTGCTAGAAATAATAAATTAGTATTTTATGCAGGCCTTGTTTAAGAGAGGTCAAAAAAAGTGAGTGGCGTGGGTAACAATTTGAGGCGAAGCCGAAAATTTTTATTAAAGACGCCACGAGCATTTTTTGACTCAGTTAAACAATGTTGCTTACAATATTTTTTCTACGACCACACATTTATTTTTAAATCAACTTTTAAATTTTAGAAATATTCTTAGTCAAACACAATTTTATTAAACATCAAGGTCGGGCGGGAGACGTCAAAATTAAAGCTCCTCTATGGTTTACTGCTCATCAGATTTTTTTTTTAAACTAGGCTGGTAGCCATGCATTTCATTAAGTCTTGTATACACGAGGTGTCTTAAAATGCAAAAAACGCACTACGTGTAAACCCGAATGGGTTTATAGGGAATAGACAATATAGACTTAACTTGACATCTGTAGGGTAGGGGCTTAATGGTGTGTTCACGACCATGTAAATGACAAATAGGTAACAGTACGAGTACGGGAGTAGAAAAAAAATAATAAGGGCTGCTCAGATATTTATGATCACCCTGGCCGCTCTGAAAAATCTGATGTCGATTGTACCATCACATTTAATTTTATCTCCCTGATTTCTCTTTTCCTCGAAAACTGAGGACTGTACATAACCAATGTCATGAGTTGGCCGCGGCTGTGAACTTTACTTGTGTTATTTTTATTTTTTTATTTGAAATGGGCTTACTCATGGCCACAGACTAGCCAAGGGCAGAGACGTGGCCTACGATGGAGTGAGTTTGCCCAGAAGGTGCCTATTTTGACAGGCTATAGCTCAGGCAACACTTCGTTTGTGGTTCGCGGTAGAGCCTCTGGGTTTGAATCCCGGTGTGAACTCTTCATCTTCGTCACATCCGATATATATTAAATTAAAAATAAGCTTTCCTTGTATGTCTCGTAAGGCCCAACGTCCTATTTTCAGGACAACAAAATTAGCTCATAACAGCCCAGGACGTCATATTTTTCAAAGAAATATGAATCTAATTTTGTAGGAACCAAAATTAAAAATAGAATGTCCTTTTTAGGACACTGGGTTATTATTTTACTTGTCCTAATAATAGAATGGGTCTTACGAGGATAAGCCTGGGAAGAAACATAATGATAATTTCATATGACGGATAAATTTCTCCGGGGATCTTAAAACAGGCCGTAAGCCGTAAGTGATATTGGCCGCCGTTTTGAATTTCTAATTTCTTGCCAACGTGACACTGACAGAGCTCTATTTTTGGTCAAATTTATTGTCTCCCCACATTTTTATATAGGTATTTTATATGATTTCGTTTTACACTATATTGAGCTTACAGGATACTTTAAAATAAAACTAGTTACATACTAGCCGGCCCAGCGCTTTTTGAATAACTACGAAACCCAACCACTGAGCATGGCCTGACATGTTCTTCTTCGGTTCTATTAAAAATGTAATCATCATCATCAGCCTATGTTAGTCCACTGCTGGATGTAGGCCTCTCCTATTAACTATGCGTATAGACGCATTAGGAGGTAAATGCCCATAATCGCCACAGGCAAGCGGATTGACGATCGCAGTAATGTGGCCACTATGATGACGCTGCTGCCCATCATCAATCTTGTAGAATGGTCAGTGACACTTCTCTTAGTCGACTCTTACGACACCCGTAGGAGTTGGGGTGGTGACAAATGTATTCTTACTGCCGTCACCACACGGCCCTAAAATGTGCCATGTATTAATTTCAATGATGGACTCATGGCAATGGGCCTCATAAGAAGGCTCAAAGTCACCCAAAGGGCAATGGAGAGGGCTATGCTAGGAGTCTCTCTGCGTGATCGGATTAAAAATGAGACCATCCGCAGCAGAACCAAAGTAACCGAAATAGCTCTCCGAATCGCTAAACTGAAGTGGCAGTGGGCGGGGCACATTGCGCGTAGAACCGATGGCCGTTGGGGCGGGAAGGTTCTTGAGTGGCGGCCACGTACCGGAAGGCGTAGCGTGGGTAGGCCCCCCACAAGGTGGACCGATGACCTGGTGAAGGTCGCAGGAGTCCGCTGGATGCGGGTGGCGCAGGACCGGTCATTGTGGCAATCTTTGGGGGAGGCCTATGTTCAGCAGTGGACGTCTTTCGGCTGATATGATGATGATGATGATGATGATGACTCATGGCAAAACATGTCGCTTTTGTAAGAAACATTATCGTTAGAGCACCAGGAAGTCATGAGCATAAAACACGCTTCGGCCGGCCGCCATTACGTGACGTCACGATCTGACCGCGACAGCGAATAGTATCTGTGTCTGTCACTGTCTATCTTACTTGGTAGGAAATGAGGGTTAATATCGACTCTTTCAAGCAAATGAACTGTCAGCCGCACAGGGTAAAATAAACATGTTATTTGCCTAGCCGTGGTCTCCGCATCTAACCGGTACATGTGGGGGTCCAGAGGGGAGGCCAATGTTCAGCAGTGGTTGTCTTATGGCTGAGATGGTGATGATATGGGTATCAAATGAAAGGGTTTGTTGTCAGGAATGATAAAATATTTGCCCTGAATCTCTGTCAATGGGCAGAAGGCTGGCCGTATTTGCACGAGAGATAGCTATCCTTATTCTTTTAGCAAAATATTGACCAGTCGCTTGCCGAGCGTGGCGATTATAGGCATTTACCTCCTAATGCGTCTATACGCATAGTTAATAGGAGAGGCCTACCTCCAGCAGTGGACTATCATAGGCTGATGATGATGGTGATGATGATTGACCAGTCTGGTCACCAGAAGCAGACAGATCTTTGTGGCTGAATCAACTCTTTTTGTCTGTTATTGTTATCGCCATGGTTACGGTCACCTGAGTCACGCTGGTTTTATGCAAAATGATCCTACTTAAATTATGCAAACATGCATATAGTCCATGTTTGTAGGTGGCCCATTAAGGAAAAGGCTTATTATATTCTGTTTGGTTTGGTGTTTAAAAAAAGGTAAACAATTTTGCGGTATCTTTTGGAAACTACGAGTAGAAAATGTGTTAGTAAATATACATAATATAACAAGGAAATACAGTGATGTACATTGTTTTGATTCATTAAGTACCTAGTTTGGATTTTTATATGCATTTTTCAATAAAAAGATACTGCAAGATTGTTTACCGTTTTTTAATCACCAAACCAAACAGAGTATAGGGCGAATCAACTTTTTTATGTCTGTTATTGCCATGGTTACGGTCGTCTCAGTCACGCTGGTTTTATGCAAAATTATGCTACCTACCTAATGTGGCTGTAATCTATCCATGCATACAGGCATTTGTTTTATTTGTGTTTACACTTAAAACATGTATTGTCTATTTGAATATATCACTATGTACATACAACAGGTGCACTGAAGTTTTTTACCTATATAATCGACGCGCGCTCGGCCCGCAGTATCTATCGCCTACAAAACATTTAAGACCAGTACGAAATTGCATCTTGCAAATATCAGGGAGCTTTGCATATGTTAATGCAGGCGTCCAAGACAGACAGCCATTGTTCTAACATTCATTGTTCTTAATTTTTCTGCTTCCAACCCCTAACAATAGACGTCCAAAGTGTTGACGTAGTGAAGATTTTAAAATTTTCGGGATTTTTCGAAGCTGTTTGGAAATGAAGGCACGTGAGGTGTATGGGTGTGGTGTGGTTAGCTGTCAGATGTCAGTTTGATGTCTATTGTGAACTGAAGGAGGCTGTCAGTTTTCAGGGTGTTTAAATCTTGAACGGTAGCCGTAGGTACCAATGAGTTGGCAGGTAACGGGTAGATACGTTAGATAGATAGATAAAGACTATATTCAATTTCCACAACTTACGTGGTAGGTATAAAACCAGAGAAATTTACAAAGAAAAGGCATGCAACTTAAAGCTAAGTTGCAGAAGAATTACAAACAAAATATAGTTATTTTGACCATGTGTCGTGGTAGAGAATAGGCGCTGGCTCAGCATGTTGATGCGGCAAGCCACATCGCTGATATTCTTCCAGAACCTTACATACTCATATAGAAAGTTAATGTAGTAATAAGTTATAGTTTGTGAAATATAAATTGGTAACTTTCTACCTAAGTAAGGTGGGGTAAGATGAAACGGGTTTTATAATGGGGTAAGACAAAAAGTCGTCCTTCTGGCACAGCGTATGCAGGTAAAGGTATAGTAAAAATAAAAATTCAATTTTTATTTCTCGAACTATTCTCGTTACTGTTCTCGGTACGTAAATCAATGTAAGGAATTGTTCAAAAATCAAGTGATTGAATTGAGGGAGGGGGGTCAGCAAAACATGGGGGGTCCGAATAGACATCGCGTGATTCATCATTTCAGCCATAAGACGTCCACTGCTGAACATAGGCCTCCGCATTAGACCTCCACAAACATCGGCTGGCAAGTTGAAACCATATTTTTCGGACACACGGATCAAAAATTTAATTACAATTTTTGTTGTTTTGTATGAAAATATTTACTCTAATACAAAATTTCTTTTGGGAACCTGGGATTTCAACGAAATAAAAACCATTCTCATTTTGCATGTACCCAAAATTTTTGTTTTTGGGCGTTTTCACAAATTGTTGTTGAAATCACCTTGTTATTTCATTCGGACAAGTTTGGGTTTGTTCTACTCAGGATCACCGGCTCTTTCGATTCTAATAGCAGAAAAGAAATGTCCCAAAATGTTTTTTCCATTACGATACCGTTTTTTCATAGATGTTCAAAGGCGGTAGCGTAATGGAAGGAATGAAAACTATGAAAATTATGGGACATATTTTTTCTTCTAACAGAATCGAAAGAGCGGTTATGAAAATGCCCTTATATTCTTACTTATAATATTTATTATTGCAATGAAAATGTTTGCACTTGCAGTCAGGAATCATACGAAAAATCGTGTTGTTGTTTTTTTTTTCTCTATTTTACTCTTACTGATTCTCTGATCTCTCTTACGATTTTTGTAGTCGTTTTTTAAATGTACGATTTTCGATGATCAAGCTAAATCCTTCGGCGCTAAATTCCTAGTTTTCCAATATTGTATGGTTTCTGTGCCACTTACATTACGAGATTGTGTGTAATCTCTTCAGGAGCCGTGACGACTGTTACGTAACACATGTCATGTTTCCTGCTTCTAAGAAAGGATGGGTAATGTGTATAATTTTCAAACCGACTTCAAAAACATGAGGTTCACAGGAACTTCCGACTGGGTGAACCGATTTTGATGATTCTATTTTTATTTGAAAGCTGATGTTTACTGATTGGTCTCATTGTATTGCAGAAAACACGCTGATTTAAAATAGATTTTTGTAATTCATACAGCATAAGGCTTCGTTTACGCAGCCTTAGTGGAATCCAATTTAATATCGAATTGTATTGGAAATTCCCTGACTTTACCATCGCATCCAAAAACATCAAATTTTATCGTCACGTAGTTAACGTGGATATAAAAAAATGCAAAAGTTGTTGTACATAATTACAGGCCTTTAAAAGAAAATGTAACGTTACTATTTCTGTGTTACGAAGTTACATTTTGTGTAGGTACCTAAATACTCTTGACACTGAAAAAGGGAGACAAATTCACTTTTTTATGACCAATCACGAACCTATTAATATTTAGAATTTGACTTTTACTTTTACTACCGCCGAAACTGGCAGGGATCCAGGACTTCGTTGAGGGGGGGGGGGCACTGCCCTATGACATGATAGTATACTTAACACAGCTCCCTGGGTTCGGTTAAGTTCAGTGTGAGAGGGGGCAAGTGTCCCCATTGTCCCCCCCCCCCCCCCCTGGATCCGCGCCTGTGCCGAAATTTGTTGGACAGAATATACCAAATAGTTTGTATAACTAACTTTCTTAACACAATTGACGCGATCATGATTTTTGTTTTGATTACCTTATCTATTTTTTGCGATGGTCCCATGTCTCATTTGCCATCCTTTCAGGTTGCCCATTTCCAATTTCGTTAAACACTGACTCCCGCAGTATCATAAGCCTATAAACTTTTAATAGTAGATATATACTTACATTGCAAATGAAAACGGCACTAAGTACATCTTAATTAAAGTCCATAACTCTCGAAACATTTTAATCCTCACGCTACCAAATTGAAAGCTTCGAAAAAGCAAATAAATTCAACTCAACTAAGACCTCACAAAAGCGAAGCAATTTTGAGAATAAAACTGACAGCCACCGGCGATAATCAGTTCAGTTCAAATGCCACTCAAACCCAAAACGGTATAACTACGACCCGAAAACTTCACAAAATGAAACTTAATGATTACCGCATAAAGCTCAAATTCGAATTATATCAAATTTCAAATTACGCTGCTTTCGCTTCGAGGATAAAACCATGCTCATAATCATAACAACACAACTTCAAACACCAGCCTTACCAACTCTGAACCTTAACACAACGGCTTATAGTCGAATCGGAACGCACACTCCGTGAAGATTGGTGCAACTGCTAAGCTCCCAGCAACCTCTTCGATTTGCTTTTGCCCTGGTACTCGTAATAGCAACACGTGGTACTGCAGTGCAGTTGAGAAATGGGAATAGCCATTTGTTACGAAAATGAAGATGAAATATGAAGCAGAGATATATGGGGAGATCGTATGGATTTTGTTGCCATCTTCTATTTGCTTCTGCCCTGGTGATAATGCATTTAGAATGCAATGCCATTTGAATAATTTTATCCACTCAATTGTGAGACGACCCAAAAGTCTGTCATATCGTCATCAATGTAAACGAAAATTAGATTTTTCTTTTCAGTGTTTATTTTAAAGTATTTTTTGACAGACCACAAACGAGGATTTAAGAATAGTGTGGACTCACATAACGGTTCGGAATGTTCAGATGCTAAATAGTTCGTTACATGAATGTAAGGTTCGAGAAATATAAATTGAACGTTTATTGTTACTGTAATGTAGGTAGAAAGTTACCAATTTATATTTCACGAACATAAGTATGTCATTTCATCACACTAGTACATTACGATTATGTACAAGTGCGAAAAAAATGAAGTTCGTCCGTGCTTATTTTCATTGTACTTTGCTGCACCGTCGAGTTGGTACTGCCGAGATCGTTTTTCCTCGCATTGCATTGTAATAGTACATTTCGATGCAAGTGCAAAAAATTTTTTTTCGACGAGAGTGAAAGTTGGAGCCCGAGTGAAACGAGGGCGACAATCACCCGAGTTAAAAGGAAGTTTTTACATGTGTATCAGAACGACTTTTCATAACAAGTGCCTTAATAAGAGAAAATAACGCACGCGAAGCGTGTGCAAAGTTTACCTTTCCGCACTAGTTAGAAAATAGTACATTTTATAACAAGTGCGTCAGAAAGATAAATCACCGCGCGCGAAGCGTGCGCAAAGTTCGTTTTTGCGCACTAGTTAGGAAAAGTATTTAGCGGAAAATTGTTTTTGCAAATGTGATGGGGCTTTTCCTACGCACAAGTGCGAGAAGTGGTTCATTTCTTGTTGGGTCAAAACGACTGAGGGACAACAGTACTGAAAAACGTCGTACAGTAAGTACCTACACATGCCAAAAGGAAATTCGTAGCTCGCTTATGTCGATTTGAAACACTCCCTTTGATCGTGTTTTCATTTATCGCCACTCGTTTCGAACTTCTTTTTTTTGGCACTAATATTGTAATGTACTATTGCGTTTAGTAGGTAAGGTACACGACATGTACGAGAAGACAATTATCTTCGACTGACAAGCAAAACTCACTATTTAATTAAATGAGCAATTCTCTTTTTTTTTGCCACTAAAATGAAATATGAAATTTTGGGTAAATTTTATACTATTTCTGCTCAGAATCACGAGCTGATTCCATTTCCCGGCGAAAAAAAAAATGTCCCAAAAATTTCATACATATTTCGAATATCCTCTTGTGTTACCGCCATAGAAGGTGTATGGAAAATAGTAACACAATAGGAAAAAAAATCATGGGACACTTTTTTTTTCGCCGGAAATGGAATCAGCTCGTGATTCTGAGCAGAAAAAGTATAAAATTTACCCAAAATTTCATATTTCATTTTAGTGGCAAAAAAAAAGAGAATTGCTCAAATAAGACTGTCGCTACTCTTGTAGCAACCTCGTACGTCAGTATTGACTCAGAAATGAGTTTCGACCTTTATTTGAAGTTTTGAAGTAGGTATACAGGGTGGCCCAATCAAATCGGTTAGTATGGGAAAGTCTGAAACTATTAGACATACGAAGATTTGCTCTCAAGAATCATGTCACCGATTTTGATAAAAAGAAAAACTGCATTTATACATTTGCAAAAAAAACTGTATCCAGCTAGGGAATCGAACCCGGTTATTTTGAAAAAATAAACTTACACTATTTCTATTCAGATATCGTTTGTGTAGGTCTTAAGCAATAGGTAACTATCTCTAAGAAACATTATGCCCAAAATGAATGGAATTCCTTGTTTTCACGTACCTACTTGAATTTATTTTACTAGGTGTTTATTGTGTAAATCTTAAGAAAAAAAGTTTTTTATTCATATTTCTCAACGCAGTTTTCCTTATTATTAAAATCGATGACATGGTTCCTGAACAGATCTTCGTATATGTCTTATAGTTTCAGACTTTCCCATACTGACCGATTTGAATGGGCCACCCTGTATATAGAAAGTTTTGATACTTTCGAGTGTCAACCGACGTTATAATATAATTAACATATTTACGGCCCTTTAAGCGCATAGATATTTTTGACGTAAGCTGCATTGCAGCATGACAGATGTCCCCCGGGCTTAGAAACGTGATCCTCGCACGTAACTTGAGGCGTCGCCGCTAGATGGCGTTATACAATGTAAGTTATGCGGTATGCGGGCAATAGAAAGCGAATAACGAAATTCGTCAAATTCGAGCATTTGCCTTTGTCACTTAAATGGACGGCGTCATCGGTATGAGAGGGATAGAGATCCGTAATTCACTAATCGAAATTTGCGGCGGGGCTACAGAAAGTTTCTAAAATCTTGAAACATGACTGTATTATACAGTGTGGAAAGGTGAGTTGGGCCTTACAGGGATTAACTGCCTTAATTCGTAAGCAGGCCCATTTACTTAAAGGAGACATTTCTTTACTTTTAAAAGAAAACAACCTTTTATCTGAACCTCGCCTTACTCGCCCGGAACTTGAACCAGCTAAAATTAAAATAGCGGAGAAGCTTCAAGAATACCGTCTTCGGTGGTTTGGTCACGTTTGTCGTAGGCCACCGGACTACGTAGGAAACATATGCCTTAACCTAGCCCTCGACGGCCCTCGACCCCGCGGCAGACCAAAGAAGCGATGGCTAGATGTCGTAAAGGCTGACATGAGTGTGGGCTTACAGTAGAAGATGCCCAGGATCGCGCAAAGTGGAGGAAATGTAGCAGGAAAGCGGACTCTGGCAAAGGCCGGAATAGCGCTAGGTAGAAGAAGAAGCTGTTTTTTTTTTCGTACGAGTCCCGTGCGACGCAAAAGATCTTAAATAAAAACATTATGATGCAGTTTTGTTTTTTAATCTCGTAGGGCGATACATTTAATTTTCTTTAAATCTTATTTTGAACCATGCTTTGTAAGGAATAGTGTTGAACATCGTTAGTTTGTAAAATCAACCAAACAAACGAAATGTGATTTTATTGAGTTCATGATAGGTTTAAATTTCATTGAAGTAGAGTACATTTAGTACATTGGGCGATTGAGCCTTATGACTCTTACGAGGTTAAAAATAGAATGATTAAGTAAAATACTTAAGCCAGGTTTTGAATTCGAGGCGGGTAGGGTACCTAGTCTCCTATGAGAACCCGACTTGTCATTCCACTCTGTATATGTATAAAAAATATACAACGGACATGTATCATAAAATTTACCTACTCTTTACCGTAAACCTGAATACATAATTTAATATAGATACTTATAGGTAAGTTGTACAAGTACAATCCAGCGCATAAATCGAATAAAATAAATCCTCTCATGAGAAAGTTTCGATGTTCTTATACTGGAACATACCTAGAGCAAAACATGCATTGAAATGTTAAATACCTTAATATTTAGTATAATCTAACATACACTTTAAGAATTTTTTTTTTGGTCCATTTTCATAATTTAGAATTTAATGGGTAAATTTGGGTTATTTCTACGCAGAATCACAACCTCTTTTTATCCAAAAACGAAAAAAAAGCATCAAAAATTTGTATGGATTTCCTCTTTTGCTATCGCACAAAGTGTATGAAAAATGGTAACAAAACAGGAAAAAAAACCATGCGACATTTTTGCCCATTGGGATCGAAAGAGCTCGTAATTTTGAGCAGTTATAACCTAATTTTAATGTTTGTTTGAAAATTTACAAATTAAAAAAGAATGCTCTTTTATCCTCAGTTCATAATTAACAATACGAACCTGTAACGCCATCTCTTGAAGTTTTTGTCAACCAAACAGCCCGCCCGCCCATCAGCAGGGGTAATTTTCAGACATGATGCCATCTTTAGAGAGTTTTCCGAACTATTTGATTTGTTTCCCGCCATCCTTGGAAAGCGACTCGCTTTCCCTTGTGATTATTTTTTAGAAGTAAAACTCATAGATGGCACTACAATTTTAA